>SNVD02002589.1:0-16740 GCA_013180625.2 Boswellia sacra
TTAAGAGAAAATGAGATAAGTATTCTAAACCATGATCCTAAGCTTTCATATGATGATTACTTGAAGCATTCCAAAATTTACATGTGCAAGTTGATAAACAAAATTCAAAAATCAATGCTTTCAAAAAGAAGTCAAAAATCATGTTATCTCAATTAGAAGAGTTGGTGGAAATAAATGAAGCTTTAGAAAATGAAAATGAAATTTTAAAGCAAAAAGATTTCGAAAGTTTGGAAAGTCAAATGCATTTTTTAAAAACTGAAAATGAGATTTTAAAAAAAAAGGATTTTGATAAATTAGAGAAAGAAAATGTTATTTTGAAAAAGGAAAATAATGACTTAAGAAATATTGTTGATAGTTTTACAAAAAGCACAAAAAATTTGAATTCTATGTTACAAAACCAAAGGTGTATTTTTGATAAAAGAGGATTAGGATATAAAAGTCATAAAAATCAAAAGTATTTTAAAAACTATTTTGTTCATGCATCTTCTAGGAATAATCCTAATCATTCATGTAATTATTGTGGAAGAAAAGGACACAAAATACATTCTTGTTATATCAAGAGAAATCCTAATTTGAAACAAATATAGATTCCAAAAAGTACCATAACTAACCCCCAAGGACCCAAGAACTTTTGGGTACCAAAAAGTTACTCCTTGAATATTGATTGTAGAGACAAAGTGGCAAACACAAGTGGTACTTAGATAGTGGACGCTCAAGGCATATGACCGGAGATGCCTCCAAGTTCTCAAGATTAATCATGAAGAAAGGAGGATATGTGACCTTCCGTGATAATGCCAAAGGAAGGGTAATCGGACATGGTGATATTGGTAACCCTTCTTCACCTATTATTAAAGATGTTTTGCTTGTTAATGGTTTGAAACATGATTTGATTAGCATTAGTTAATTTTGTGATAAGGGATATTTCGTTACTTTTGAGCATAATAGATGTGTGATTAAGGATGTTAGTAACAATAAGACATTATTTGTTGGTAATAGATGTGGTAATATTATACAATTGATATTGATGTTAATGATCATGTAGAAAATTGTTTCATTGTTAATGATGATGCTTGGTTATGGCATAGAAGGTTAGGTCATGCTAGCATGGACACAATTTCAAAAATTTTTAAAAATGATTTAGTTGATGGTCTTCCAAAAATAAAATTTGAAAAGGATAAGATTTGTGATGCTTGTCAATTTGGAAAACAAGTGAGAACTTCTTTTAAACAAAGGAAATTTATTTCAACAAATAAACCTCTACAATTACTTCATTTGGATTTATTTGGACCATCAAGAACTCAAAGCCTTGGTGGAAAGTATTATGTTTTTGTTATTGGGGATGATTATTCAAGATTCACTTGGGTATTATTCTTGAAAACTAAAAATGAGGCCATACAAGCTTTTTCAAAATTTGTAAAAAGAGTCCAAAATAAAAAAGGGTATTCTATTGTGTCCATTAGGAGTGATCATGGTGGTAAAGTAAACAATGTTGCATTTGAAAATCTTTGTGATGAAAATGGTTTTGAGCATAATTTTTCCTCACCTAGAACTCCACAACAAAATGGTGTTGTTGAAAGGAAAAACAGGACTATCCAAGAAATGGCTAGGACCATGTTTGAAAATAATTTGCCAAAATATTTTTGGGCCGAAGCCGTTAATACCACATGCTTTATAATCAATAGAGTCCATATTAGAGATTTAATAAAGAAAACTCCTTATGAACTTTGGAAAGGAAGAAAACCCAACATTGGATTTTTTAAAGTTTTTGGATGTAAGTGTTGTATTTTAAACACCAAGGATAACCTTAAAAAATTTGATGCAAAAGCCGATGTTGGAATTTTTGTTGGCTACTCCAACCATAGTAAAGCATATAGAGTTTTTAACAAAAAGACTCTTACTATTGAAGAATCTATGCATGTTGAATTTGATGAAACTAATGTTCTTTCTTCAAAGAATTTAGATGATGATATTGTTGAGGTAAAAAGGCAAATCAAGGAATCAAGGCTTGATGAAAAGAGCCAAGATGAATTACAACTTCAACAAGAAAAGCTTGAGGAAGTAAATGATTTTTCTCAAGAATTACCAAAGGAATGGAGGTATGCAAAAGCTCACCCTAAAGATCTCATTATTGGTGAACCATCACAAGGTATAAAAACTAGATCTTCTTTTAGGAACTTTTGTAATCATTTTGCATTTGTCTCTCAATTTAAACCAAAACCTTTTAAAGAAGCCAAAAATGACGAAAGTTGGATTTTGGCTATGCAAGAACAATTGAACCAATTTGAGAGAAATCAAGTTTGAGAATTAGTCCGTAGACCCAAATATGACTAAACCCCCTAGTCAAGATAGATTTGCATAATTAGAAGAGAATTAGGCATGTTGGATATGTCTTAATTTTGCTTTAATAAGATAATCTTTGAATGGTAGCATATGTTAAAGGGGAGAATATATTTAGGGGGAGTAGTTAATTTGATTACATTTTTTGATGATAACAAAAGGGGGAGAAATAGTTGGATTGCTTATATTTATAACAAGTGCCATTTTTTTTGTTTATTCTTGATTTTATTTTCATTCTCTATTTTAGATATTATTTGAAAGCAATCAATGGTTTGTCATCATAAAAAATGGGGAGATTGTTAGCCCTAAGGGTACATGATAATTTTGATGATAACAATACACATTGATTCATTGTGATTTACTAACATGTTTATTTATGTGCAAGAATAATATCATTGAAATAATTGTAAAATCAAGAAGAGGCTTATTAAAATGAAGTGTTGAAGCTAAGGAGAAGACTACATGTTAAAGGCACCAAAGTTTAAGAACAAGGATTGACTCAAGGAATGTGACACATGAGCAATGTTTAATCAATTGGTCATATATATCTCTACAAATATCTAAATGACGTGATTCTTGAGCCTTGGAAAGCTTACTCAATTTATAACATCTCATATGTTTTAATGAAATTCAAATTTCAAGTGCAAGGTTGTCCAAATCATCATGCAAGTTGAAAAACAAATGGAAGCAGCTGACATGAATACCGAATACTCCTTTGGACATATCTTGAGCTAGAAAAATCAAAATGACTTGATTCTTATGGCATTGGAAATATGACTTAACGAAGAACATTTCATATGTTTTGAATAAATTCAAATTTCAAATGGAAGGCTGACATAATTGACATGCAATTCGGTGGATTGACATAGAGAAGAAAACTCAACTCACATGAGCATCGAATGGTGTTTTGGCCATATCTTAAGATAGAGATATCCAAATTCTTTGAATATTAATGTTTTGGAAAGCTTATTAAAATATGAAGATCTTTTATATTTTGAAGAAATTCAAATTTCAAACGGAAGGCTGACAGAATTATCATTCAAGTCGGTGGACTGACACATGGAGGAAAAATCAAGTCACATGAGCACCGAATGGGGTTTTGGCCATATCTTGAGCTACAGATATCCAAATGACTTGATTCTTGATGCGTTGGAAAGCTTATTCAAATTGCAGATCTTTTACGCGTTTTGTAGATTTTCAAATTTCAAACAGAATCAATGGGCAAAAAATGCGCCAGAAAATAATTACCATTTTTATTAGGGTCCCAGAAAATTTGGAGATGGTGTCTTCACTTGATTAAGTTCATCCTATTTGCCTATAAAAGGAGCCCTTCTCCCATGCATTCAGTAACAAAGAGCAAGAAGAAGAGAAGAATCTATCAAGCAAAAAAAAAAAAAAACAAAAGAAATATCAAGTCTAGAGAGCTTTTATATTCTTTATCTACTCTTTGAAGAGAGTTGTACTTTTGTTGTAAAAATTTTCTTTGTTCTTGTATTGTGGTGAGAGTGAGATCTTCTTGTAAAGGATAAAAGTTATCCTTGAGAGAACTCGTTCCTTGGTGAGGTTTTTCATCAAGAAGAACTCTTGGTGTGGTGTTATCAAGAGTTGAAGAAAGTTGCCTTGGTGAGGTTGTTCATCAAGAAGAACTCTTGGTGTGGTGTTATCAAGAGTTGAAGGAAGTTGCCTTGGTGAGGTTGTTCATCAAGAAGAACTCTTGGTGTGGTGTTATCAAGAGTTGAAGGAAGTTGCCTTGGTGAGGTTGTTCATCAAGAAGAACTCTTGGTGTGGTGTTATCAAGAGTTGAAGAAAAAGTCTTGGTGAGGTTGTTCATCAAGCAAGTTGTAAAGATTTCTACAACTTAGTGGAAAGCTTAGCTCGTGGAGCTAGGAGCCCGTGGACGTAGGCAAGGTTTGCCGAACCACGTAATTGAGTTTGCACTCTCTCTATCCCTATGCTCTTTACATTTACTTGCACTTGTGATTGTTCTTTATTGCTATTCTATTGATTGCATTCTATTTTCATCTTCTTCACCTTTATTCTCAAAGAAAGAGTTAAATAATTTTGATCTTTCAAGAAAAGTTTTATAATTTCGTATTGATAAATAAAAACCCAATTCACCCCCCCTCTTGGGTTGCCATACCTGGGTCAACAATACTGATTGGTAATGATTCCTCTGCTTTAGTAAACCAACCACGCTGACTCCAGATGTTACTAGTGGTGAAATCGATTAGTTGTATGATTTCATCAATGTTAGTGCTTAAGCTCTGTCAGCAAATCAACTCGACTTGACTCATAAGTTAGAGTATGTGGCTGCTTATGATACTCCTATGCTTGCCAGTTTTTTTTTTGGTAAGTTTGAATTTTTAAGTTGCATTAGTAAGAGCCAATATCTGTTAGTCTCTCCGTATCTCTTCAATAAGTTAAGCGTCTTATCATCTCTACAGCAAATAAGTGTGATGGTGCAACATTGCTGTAAATATGTTGTGGCCATATCTGACCTAAAGAAAGTACAAGAAGAGAAGAGATTGCTAGAGCAAGAAAGAGATGCCACCAAAGGGCAATGTGAGAAGCAGATAACTAAATTAGGCAACCGAAAAAGAATGTTGAGAAACTTGCTGCCGAGAAGGCCAAGGTGAAAGATGATTATGAAAATGAGCATAAGTAAATGATACATTTAAAGGCTGATCTTGCCAAGAATAACAACACAGCTAGATACTGCCTTTAGGTTACTTGCAGAATATTTCAAGAGAAAAGTTTTGTGCAAGCTAACCTTGAACTCAGAGATGTTGAAAAATACTCACAATATGCCCTCAAACCTACTCTTATTCAAAGAACCCCTAGAGTGGCTTTGTCTGTTTCAAAATCTTTAACTAAAACTCCAGCTAGTTGCAACATGGTAAGAGGCAACAAAATTTCTAAATCTATAGGAAGATCTAGGACCACGAAGGAGATCGGCATCATAAGAAACTCCTAGCAACATTAACCAAAGTGAGATAGCTAAGGGTAGTAGTGATGCCAGCAACATTGGCGAAGCACAAAACTAAGAAAAACGATCTTGAAAAATACATGGGGATATTTGCACTAGATATCTCTTTCTGTCTGTCTTACTTTTGATATTCTCATCCCTTTTGGAAGACAAGTCCGCTTCCTTGAACTATTGCCACATGGCCATGGCTTTATTTCTCTTTGTTTGTTTCATTTTGGTCAGGAATATTTGTTTGGTTATTTCGAGCTGTAGTCACCTGGAGGTGGCATTGATCTTTAATCCATGCTTGTACAAACTTAAGTAAATGATTATGGTATCTGTATACTATGCTGATGGCTTTATACTTTGCCTTTGAATGAGTTGGATGACTAAATCCCTTAATTGTATCTTTCAGTGATAAGTTATTGCTCCCTTGTAGTTATTTCCATGAAAAGTGCCATGTCTGAACCGTTTATGCTCTTCTTTCTTCAATAATGTGCTTTAACTGATGCTATAATATTTTGGATTCTCAATAGGTATTGAGTAACTGTTATTTTGTTTTAGAAGCCTTTTTAAGATGAAATCATCCTTGAACACTGTTTTGGATATCATCATCGAGCTTCAAACTATAAGCAAAGATTCCAATGCCAGTGTTATCATTTCTTTGTGCTTGAATATTGGTTTTATGTTGATATCTTGTAGTAGATACTAACAACTACCTAGTTGAACAAGTCTTACACTAATGGTTCTACAAAAGACGAACAATAGCAAGAGAATGTATGATGTTGGTAACCCCCTAGACTGAGGAATTATTAGAACAGCAGAAAGATCAGGGTGACATACTATAGGTTGCGCTAATCAGTCGACATTTGTATCAGGTGTATTCTGTAGCAAAGTTGACATTGTGGACCTAAATGCACGGACATGTCACTATAGGGTGTTTGATCTTAACTAGATTCCATATGTACATGTTATCACTGTTGTTGTTATGTCGAGCTTTGGTCTTCTGCACCTTATTGTAGTCCAATGTACATAAATGATCATTTGTTTCTTACATATGACTTATTTGTGATTCTAGTTGGATTGAGTATCGATTAGATGGATCTGGATGAGGTGAAGTCACAAGTCATGCTTCTGTCTATCATGAGGCACAACGGAGGATGTTAATGCACCCAATAGATACCTTCGGAGGATGAGATAGTTATGACAAGTATATGTGGATGATGTGGGTGTAAAGGACATAATAGACAGACATGTTAGAATCCTATTCTACTTCACCTACCTTCTATGTCAAAAACGAGTCCTTCGAATGCACCATGAGTGTTATTTTCTAGCTAGGGTTGTACTGTCATGTATTCCATTATTTTATAGTAAAATCTTACTTTTGTTAACATATACTCCTTATAATTGTTATGGATTTGGTAATTATATAGTTGTGTTTATAAATTATATGGTTATACAGTATTAGTTATTGGCATTTTGGTAATACAGTTTTGTTTATCTATTATGTTCACAAACTTTTAATGAAATTCTAATGTTAGTATTCTACAACATAATTACATACAAATGGAATAGACATCATGCTTAAAATGTGATATCTCATAACAAATCAACTATCAAACTGTTTAATATAAGAAGTACAAAATGCGATGACTCAAGAAATTACAATTTATAAATCATCCCAATAAATCATCCCTATAGCTAGCTCTGTAGTAAATATGTCCTCCTATCTAGATCTTCGTCATCATCTATTTTCTAAGTGTCTTTTCATCAAAATCAACAATTGTGTCAATCGGCAAATCCACACTCAGTAGTTCAATATAGGTGGCACAGTAAACACCACATGCTCCACTTCTACGAGATTGTTGTGGTACACCGTGCAAAACTCGTGCAATATGGAAGGGCATAACCTCATGTGAAACGTCTATGTGTAGAATATAAAATGTAGTCGTCTACATAAACTAGGGTATCAACATAGGTAGACACACAGAGTACTCAACTAGCTTACGATGGTCCTTCAAGTCCTCAGGGATTTAGAAGTCATACAAAAGAACTTCATGATACACCAAATCTACATAAGTTGTGACCTAATACTGGCCCATACCTTGACTGAGATGTAAACTTATAACAAAATAAACATATATGTTAATGGTTAATACTCTGATAGTCAACATACATATGCAAATATAAAATTTGGCAAATATAAATTACAATATCGATGTCACTCCACAACCTGGAAAGTGACAGATGAATCAACGTCTTGAACAAGCTAGAACATATTCCATATTATCCAAATTTTTGCATCTATCATACATATTAGACAACCAACTCTTTGTAATGTCAAGGAATTGAGTTAGTAACCATTTATAAAAAATATTAACTGAGCTCAAAACTAAGACATTCCGAAGTACTATGTTAAATTATTTAAGAAGAAGTATGTGTCCACAACAGTGAACCACTGAGACGTTTCTTAAGGACTATCACTTTGTTGAAGGTGTATATAGTATAAGAATATGTTGATATGTTGTATGTAATTACGAAACCACCTATTAATGCTTTTTAAACTAGGGGTGAATTCGAAACATAAAAATGGTGAATTAAAGAAAATATATTGTTACTCATCTTAGCCTCAAGCTAGGATCTAATACCCGTGATTGCCTTAAAAATGGCCATACCATCAACATAATGATCAGGTCCCAATTGGAGTCGCTCTAGACTAGAGGTAGCTCATGTGTCATATAACACCTTATAATAATCTCCAATGAAGCTCTTCTAGTCGTACCGAGTAATAGGGATACACCGGCTCAACCCTCTACCTATTATACCTCTGGCCTAGGTTGGTATACAGACTCAACAACCACTACACTTTTCTGCACAATCTCCTAATACATGGTGGGACTCATGCCAATAACATGAACACTAGCACTCAGAGAATCGTTGTGCACCTTAACAACATTCATCTCTGCGGTGTTGTCTTACGAAAAATGAAACAATGATTCACTCACTGGCAAAAACTCAGTACTCGTAATGTCATTCTAATCATGAGTTTGTGGAGTTGGCTTGAAATGTAAATCATCCTTATGCAAACGAAGGTGTTAAAAGAATTAAATGAGTTTATAATATGTTTACAAGTTAAGGTATTCCTTAGAAATAATTAAATTAAGAAAAATATAAGTACCTTAAAAGTCTCATCGTCCTATAATGGTTCACCTCTGAGCTTTAAAACCTTATTATAGAGCCCTTGAACCTTAAGGCATAGTTCTTAAATCTCTTTATCCTCATCCTCAAATTTATTTAGTAACTCTAAGTGGTTTAACAACCATCTCTGCTTGATTAGTCTCCATTTGAGTTAAAATGGCACGCAACAAGCTATTAGGGATTTTTGTGTCAATATTTGGTTGCACTAACAAGTTATATAATTAGGAAGAAGTTAAAATGAAAACAAATGTCTGGGATAATATATTATGTTGACATGATAGTACTTGCCAAGTCCTTTATATACGCACTGGAGCTGGGCTCCGATTGTGTCTCATGTGCCTGTTTAAACTTAAAAGGCAATTACTTAGTCTTTAGAGCCACATGCTCTTTACTTTTCATTTTGCTTGCTAACGTGGGTACTATAGGAATAGGTAGGCTATTCTTAGTAAGCCAATTAACAAGAGGTCTGCTGGGTCTGCGTAGGTACTTCATGTTCCATATGTATTAATGGGCCTTCAATTCATCCTCATTCGGATGGAGAATTACTCCAAGAGTATCCCCTTCCACGACACGAATAACAAATCATTATAAGTATATATGATGTACTAATATATAACTTAATATAAAAGTATAAGACAGTTAACTATCTCATATTGCCAAATATTTCCCGAGTAACCTCTACTTGTGTTAGAGTCTTATTAGTTGACCACCTATGTAAGCGTGGTAAAAGCTTCTTGAAATCTATGCCCAGAGTTTCGTACATAGCAGCCACAAATGGAATGACCTCATATAACCAAACCTACAACAATAAACATCACATTGATAATAATATGTAAAATACCAAAAAAAAGAAGAGAGAGAAACCTAAGAATTATAACTACTTGCATAGTATACAAGCACCCGTATAAGTTATATGCTTCTTGTTAAGAACTTCCTTTTGTGCTATCTTTTTGCTTAAACTTTTCTACGCAATCTTTCACACAAGTTCTCATGCCATCATAAGTCCCCTTCCATACTATGTTTCCCTATAGATATTTGTTGAACTTTGATAGATTGTCCACCAGGTGTAGATACTAAAGGTTAGTAGTCCTTGTTCTAGGCTGACCTAATAGTATATGCTTCAAAAATACAACTGTTGACCCAGGTATGGCAACCCAAGAGGGGGGGTGAATTGGATTTTTACTTTAAAAACGAATTTATAAAACTTTTCTTGAAAGATCAAAATTAGTTCACTCTTTCTTTGAGAATAAAGGTGATGAAGATGAAATTAAAAGTTATCAAAGATGTAATCAAGAGAATAACAATAATGAACAATCACAAGTGCAAGTAAATGTAAAGAGGATAGGGATATAAAGAGTGCAAACTCAATTTACGTGGTTCGACAAACCTTGCCTACGTCTACGAGCTCCTAGCTCCACAAGCTAGGCTCTCCACTAAGTTGTAGAAATCTTTACAGCTTGCTTGATGAACGACCTCACCAAGACTTTTTTCTTCAACCCTTGATAACACCACAGCAAGAGTTCTTCTTGATGAATAACCTCACCAAGGCTTTTTCCTTCAACCCTTGATAACACCACACCAAGAGTTCTTCTTGATGAATAACCTCACCAAGGCTTCTTCCTTCAACCTTTGATAACACCACACCGAGAGTTCTTCTTGATGAACAACCTCACCAAGGCTTCTTCCTTCAACCCTTGATAACACTACACCAAGAGTTTTCTCTAGGATAACTATTATCCTTTACAAGAAGATCTCACTCTCACCATAATACAAGAACAAAGATAATTGCTTACAATAAAAGTACAACTCTCTTCAAAGATTAGATAAATAATATAAAAACTCTCTAAACTTGATATTTCTTTTACTTGTTTGCTTAATGGATTCTTGTTGAATGCATGGGAGAAGGGCTCCTTTTATAGGCAAATGAGATGAACTTAATCAAGTAAAGACACCAACTCCAAATTTTCTGCCCACCATAAAAACTAAAATTTTGTTTGCCATTTTTGTCAATGCTCTGTTTGAAATTTGAAAATTTGTAAAACATAAAAATTTTCATAATTAAATAAGCTTTCCAACGCATCAAGAATCAAGTCATTTGGATATCTCTAGCTCAAGATATGGACAAAACATCACTCGGTGCTCGTGTGAATTGATTTTTCTTCCTTGTGTCAATTCACCGACTTGCACGTCAATTATTTCGACCTTCCATTTGAAATTTGAATTTCTTCAAAAAATATGAAATTGAATCATCTTTTCAGTGCTATAAGAATCAAGTCATTTTGATATCTCTAGCTCAAGATATGTCTAAAATAGTATTCAGTGCTCATGTCAGCTGCTTCTATTTATCTTTTAACTTGCATGATGATTTGGATAACTTTACACTTGAAATTTGAATTTCTTTAAAACATATAAATTGTTATAAATTAAGTAAGCTTTCCAAAGGCTTAAGAATCATGTCATTTGGACATTTATAGAGAAATATATGATTAATTGATTGAACATTGTTCATGTGCCACATTCCTTGAGTCAAACCTTGTTCTTAAACTTTGGTGCCTTTAACATGTAGTCTTCTCCTTAGCTTCAACACTTCATTTTAATAAGCCTCTTCTTGATTTTACAATTATTTCAATGATATTACTCTTGCGCATAAATAAACATGTTAGTAAATTACAATGAATCAATGTATATTGTTATCATCAAAATTATCATGTAGCCTTAGGACTAACAACAACATGCAGCCCATTTCAATGCATCCAAGTCATCTATTTCTTTCATATCCATACTTTCAATTATGGATTTGAACTCAGACAACTTCACATTCTCTACACCTAGATATTTGTCATGCAAACGTGTTTTAATCTCCTTCTTACTTGGTGGCAAATGTCTGAACCTTAATTCGTTGATTAACTCGAAATCATGGGTTAAGAAACTAATGGTTTTCCTTGCACAACAAAATTACACTATCATTAGTGATTCTCAAATTTATTCATTTTGCAATGTAGAATGTTAGGTGCAAATTCTTATTATATACGAGATACCACAACTCCTTATCCACTATATCATTTTTTCCACCTCGTGCAATAGCAAGTTGTTGACAAGTTTCTGGAGAAAAATCAAGTCACTGATCTTCAATAGGTATACAAAAACTATCTTTTCCTTGCAGAACCTTAGTTGTGTAGTGGCTAGTTTTTCATTGCCCCACCTAATGCATTCCAAACTCATCATCTTGGTCACCGTTGTGCTGTAATGCATGAATTTAGGTGTTCTAAGGTCAAAAGTGATCCTAGGCTTTAGTGGCTCCATGTCTCAACCTAAATATCAAACTAAAAATGTTAAAACCCAACATCACACAAAAAATAAAGGAAAAAAACATTTGTGAAAAAAATTTGACAGTTTGACATTGTGTAAATTGAACTATGGATTTTTAACTGTTTAACGCAAGTCAATAATTCTATGACACTGAACCATAGTTCGATGATGGCATATCCCTAATTCGATAATGGTTCGACATACTTTGACACATATTTGATACATGACACTTCATGACATAGGATTCGATGGTTTGACAGACATTCCATGGTTCGATGAGTAGATTCGATGACTTTTCATGCACTAGTCGAATGTATCCTTCAACCATCGGCAATCCTCCATTTTTTGCATAAAACCTATACCAAAACTCAATATCCCAATGCCTAAAATCATAAATCATACAATTATCACAAACAAAAATTAAAAAATGAGAAAATTTCACAAATGACCATGTGAACAGGGCTTTCATCCTATCAGAGTATTTGTAACCACAACACTATGTTAAAGCCTCTTTCGAGACTTAAGAGAACATAACAAGCCACAAGTACATCTAGAGAAATGGAGTCGCCACCCAATTATTCAATTGAGAATGAATTAGGACAATCTGATCCTTCATTTCAGGACCTAAACTACCATTATCCCTTCAGAGATGGGTTTGAAAAGTTAGGTATAAGCTATTCGCCTCGTCTGGATCAAAATCTGGCATCCACTAGGGTATTACTAAATAAAAATAGCTCTTGTTATTAAATAGTCAGCCTAAGTCGTTCATTTTACACACATTTCCTTTTTTTATCTTTATTAAGCATGTGAGATAATTATTTAATCAATGGCAAATATGTATTCATACAAAGAAAGAGGGAGGAGAATTTAATTACATTTCCTTTCAAACATGGAGGATAGGAGAGAGGATTACATTGCTCTTCAATAATAAAATTCTATAAAATATTCCATACATTCATCCACAATAAATCATATATTCAAACATTAAATATAAACAATCAATTCGAGACTCAATTGATAATGAATTCCTCACCACTATATGTGAGTCTATTCAATGTCTATCAAGCCTCTACAAGTATATTCATACATCATTCATTTGAGTATTAATTCTAAGTAATGGTCCTTCACCATCAATGTGAGTCTACCATCACTTCATAACATCATAAAATAATACTTCTTAACATGGTATATTCAAAATAAAATTAATTAATTAAAATTCAACGCAAAGCCATAATCTAGAATCATGGCACTTCGACCTAGATTTGATAATTCTATCATGGTAATTCTACCTATTGCTATTCTATTATAATTCATAACAATTTATAGTGAATCATGGCATTTTCAGCCTAAACATGACATTTCTAGCCTAATTTAATCAATCAAAATCAAACAAAGCTGTTCTAGCTCAATCCAAGCACTTAAGGGGCAATTAAGGTAATTCATACATATTATATGCTATTTCCCAGCATAATTCAAAGCATTTATAAGTTTTCCTAGCATGATCTTATTCACGTGCTCTTAAACATGATTTTAGATACGTGCTCCTAAGCATGATTCTAAGCATTTGCGAAGAAAATAAATTCATAATCACGATTCTGATAAAGTAAGGAAAGTAGACTTACCTCACACGCATTTCCACTTCGCAAAACAAGCAAAGGGTTAAACAATTCATAAAACCCCTAATCATGCTTCTAAGCATTAAAATAAAACCTAAACATGCTTATTCTAAAGCAAGAAAAATAAGCAAGAAAAGAGGAGGGAGAAGAGGGAACTGCTCTCAAGACGTACCCTTTTAGGGTTTAGAGCAATATAAAATGCTCGACAACTTTAGATTGGAAAAGACTCCTTAAATTCTCAAGTGTGTCTTCAAGAAGGAGAAGAGATGAATTTGATGTGTTGTAAAGTAAGGAGGAGGGTTGTTTATATAGGAGAGGGGTTGGATTGAAAAAGGAAGCATGGAAACAAATGTGGAATGTCTGTAATACAAATTTTTGAAAATACATGACCAACAGTCAAGCGGCTATTGGGAAACCGTCGGACGGTTGTCTAATAGCTTGGTCAACAGTCGAGTGGCTGTTCACCTTTGGTCCTTCTTATTTTACCACTTTTCAGTGCAACCTCTTCTGACCTTCGTCTGTTCGGTCACTCATAACTTTTTGAATTCAACTCCGATTTGTGATCCGTAAATTTTTTATGAAAATTAGACATCCATACCTTCGCAACGGTATATGACTCATCAATAGACTCCTTCTATATTAATTTCTGTGATTCTTTTTAAATCACATGTTAGTTTTTGAGACCCTTCGTCAATATCTTCTCACCCCTTTCCTTTTTAGCTTCCAAGGGCATTTTGATCATTTCTTTCGCTCAACATTCATCTTTATTTCATCATCGAGCCTCAAAAATTCAATGTCTACAAACCCTGAGGTTTGGCCTCATGTCACAAATGACCTCACTTTTTGTGAATATGCAAAAATGACCTCGACGTTAATTCTTGTCTACTATTACATATTTCAAGGGTAAATTGGTAAATGATTAAAAATTCTAATTATAAGAATGATAAAATTTTATAATTAAATATTTGAAATTAATTAAAAAATGAAACAAAAAGAATTTCCATTCACCCCCCAAAACAAATTAGACCACAAAAACACCTTTAAAAAGTCCTACCTCCAGCCACCACCACAAACCCAAAATAACACCTCCATCCCTTCACCACTACCGAACCTAGCACTGCCATCAAACCCAGCCGTCACCTTTACCCTTAACCATCATCACCGACCTTTTGATAAAAACAATCCACCCAATCAAACTAAAAAAGGCATATCTTCAAATCCTACTCTCCTATTTCTTTCTTTCATATGATCTTTGTCTCTCTTCTTTCTTTCCTTCACTTTGTTTCATCATCATCATCATTAGTCAGTTAGCAAAAACTTGTAAACGATAAGCGATATGGTGATTTAGCTGTACTTTCTTCTTACATTTTTGGGAAGAAGACTCTTCTTGCAAGAGGTGCGATCTGACCTGGAGGAATTGGTTTTTAATTCTGTTTTTGAGAACGATAATGAATTGGTCTTACTAGATATCGTACCTGCACGATCAACCTTACTCAGCCAGTCAGCACTTACCCCTCAGTTTGTCACTTTTACATCGGTCCATCTGCATTGATCTATCTTAACTATTCCCATTTGAATAAAATATCAATTCTTTAAGCTATCCCTATTTCTAATTGAATGGGAATCCTCATTCTTTAGTCCAACCTCACCAATTCCCAAAAGAAGGGTGTAGCAAGGAAATGATTTGATTTGCCTCCTGACATAGGAACCTCTATATATCTTTATGATCCTCGCAATTCATAGCTATGTATCTCTATCATCCTTGCAAACGAAAGAACACGAATCTCAAATATGAATCAACCTTATTCTATGTTCAATGACTCTTTCATTGAACCAATTGCATCAACAATCCCAAACTCAACCTTAGGAATAACAACAAGAGAATGAAAACTCTTCCCTAGTGGAAACAGTTGTAGAACCATCAAAAGCAACACTGATAGCCTCATCTTGTTTGCTTGACAATTCTAGCTTCAGAGAAAAGAAAGAAGAGTTATGGCCATAGTATAGAGATGAAGAAGGCTTGCACCTTCTCATCTTAGGATGTCAACTAAAGCAAAACACAAAGAAGAAAGAAGATGGCAACAGCTTGCAGTGGCTATGTATATAGTGTTTACTATTCATAGATTTAGGAATTTAGTATTCTTTTTTTTCATAAACTTGTACCATAATTAAATAAAAGATTATTTAATTGCACAAACTACTTGTAAGGAAAGGGTCTGTTGGCAAAAAAGAAAGGATTCATTTGCTTTGCCTGGGTTTGAACCGTGATTACTTCAAAAAATTTTAATATTTATATCAGAAGGGTAAATCAGTAATTACACTCGAACTCCTTGATGGCAACAGAAAACAACTAATGCCGACATCATTCTGCATATTTTCAAAAAGGTAAGGTCATTGGTTACATTAGGCTAAACCTCAGGGTTATTAGTGAAATTTTCTCTAAAAAGACACACCAAACATCGATCAAAACCTAGAATCCACATTCGACATTGTTTCTCTCTCCAAATCTTCAATGCCATATCAACCCACATTCATATCAACATACAATACATTGCTCTACAATTATTAACTAAAGGTTGCAAAAAGTAGGGGATTTGAAGCTTACCCAATTCCTAAAAATCCCTAAATCATCAAATTTATCTCTAAATCACTTTCTCTCTCTTAGTCAACCATGATCAGTAAAAAAACATGTAAATTAAACTATAAAGCACACAAACAAGTCAAAATTGATCATACCGTGGGTGAGTTTTCTTGTTTTGTGGAATTCCCTCTCTAGCCGAAATTGAAGACTCTCCCTCTTCCTCTCTTTTTGCGCAACGCCTCTTCTCTTCTATTCAAACCTCTTCCTCTCCTCTGTATGCAAATTGTATATAAAGATTGAAGACCTAGAAGTGAAGAACCAAAAGATGAATAGATTTGTTGTGTAACCATTGCATTGATGAAGGATGGAAGGAGTTGATAGACGATTTTTGAAAAGTTGATTGAATGGTTGTATGAGGGCACTCTTATCATTTCATGCACGAGGGGCCATGTGCTGAAAATTTTGTGGCTATATAGCTAGTTTTAAAAAGGCCCCCAAAATGGGGGCTAGTCTTGTAAATTTTCCTTTAGACCATCTTTATAACCCTTTTTTAAACCAAATCTCATCACTAAGATCAAGGATACAAGTGTTATTAATCCTTCAATTTCTTCTTCTTCTTCTTCTTATTCTTATAACATAATGGGTAAATTCCTAAACCTTCCCCAAAATTTGTCAAAATCCCAAATGGCCATCTCTAGTTTTGAAAATCCCATATACCTCCTTTCTTTGTTAAG
>SNVD02002591.1:0-16661 GCA_013180625.2 Boswellia sacra
GGTTTTGTCAACCCCCGTCGAAAGTGTATCTCCATTTTCCATGCTTCACGTGGGAGACAAGTGTGTAGGTTTTGTCAAACCTCACCGAAAGCATATCTCATTTTTCAAATCTTGGGGCGATAAATCTGCATCGAGCAACCCCCACCGAAAGTATTTCCCCATTTGTCAAAATTTGAGAGTTTTATGGGTGTATATATACATTCTGCATATTTTCATATGTCATTCCATAACTTGTCTTGCAATTGAAAAGCATAATATCTAACGTGTCTTACACAAGATTAGAGCACTTGTAGAAATGGAGAAAACACCAATTCGGCGATTCCGCAATATATGCGTATTTTGCGAATCGCAATTTGGTAAAGATGGAGAGTTTACCACAGCAGCTCTTGATCTTGGTAGGACATTAGCTGCGAGGGGTATTAATTTAATTTATGGAGGGGGTAGTCTTGGGTTAATGGGGTGTGTGTCAACAGCTGCATCCCTAGGAGGGAGCAAAGTTCTCGGCATTATCCCTAAACCATTAGCTATACGAGATATTGTAGGCAACACAATCGGGGAAGAGTTACAGGTCTCTAGTATGCATGAGCGTATTGCACATATGGTTGTTAAGTCCGATGCATTTATATCTTTGCCTGTTGGTTATGGTACATTAGAGGAGATATTTCAAATCACCTCTTGGGCACAGCTAAACATCCATCGAAAACCCATTGGTTTGTTAAATGTTAATAATTTTTTTTGATGGTTTGTTGTCCTTTCTTGATCAAGCTGTAGAAAAAAATTTCATCTAACCGTCAGCAAGGCAAATACTGGTTACAGCTTCAACTGCAGGAGAGTTAATTGACAAACTACAAGAATTCGTCTATTCACCTGATCCAACAATGGCTCGGATAAATTGTTTGGAGAAGGCAACAAAAGGCGTCAACTGGATTTAACCCTCCATCTGTAATCTCTATTTGCTGGTTTGCTTCGTTTTTGTTTGCTTTCTTTTTAGTGTGTGTATTTGAGATTTTTCATGTCGTTTCTTTTGAGCTTTTTCAGGTTATTTCTTTCGTCCCAGGTAATATTTTCTAATCTCGTTTTTTAGAGTGGTGGCTTAAAAAGTTCAAGTTCTCTTGAAACGCATTCTGGATCTCTTCAATCCATAATGGCTGAATAAGGAGGCTAACTTCTAAACTTTGTATACCCATTCTAACTAACTTGTTTTTGTTTGCTGACTTGTTGAACTTTGTTATTTTATGAGTGAGTTTAGTTTTGCGTAATTTAGAGTTGTTATGTGTTTTTATCTTTATCAGTTTCGATTAAAAATAAAACAATTGTGGAAAAACCTGAGAATGGCAGAATATGGGGTTTTCTTAACTCTTGAAATGCATTCTCTCTCAATAACTCTGTAGTTTGTTTATTTCATGTTGTTTGAAGTGTCTTGTTTCTTGTTTTGTTCTTTCATAATAAAGGTATATAGGCTGGAAACCTTAAGTCTGCGGCTACTGGTCCTAAGGATTGTTGAAATATACAATCTTGACTCAGGTGTAACAACGCCACGTACCTCTTTTCTTGCATTTTGTGGGCCGATGATAAGATAATGATTGAATTAAGAATAACTCTTGGAAAATGATAAATGATGCATGGATCTTTGTGCTTGAAATGTTAATTAGTTTTTGCTTTACCTTTGATTCCTTGCACAAAATTGAGCACCGAGCCATTATCACTGAGTTTTTTGTTTACTTAGAGAAAGTTTATGTAATTTAAGTGTTTCTTCAGATTTTAATGAATTCTAGAACTTGTTTGATGGTCACTCGAGGCGAAATCCTAGACTGTGCAACATTAGGGAAATGATTTAGGCCATCTTTGGACCGTTTGAGCCTTAAGAGCCAACCTTGACTAAAATTGATCCCTAGTTACCCCTTTGAGCCTCTGTAAACTTTTTCTTTGTTAACTCACTAAAAGATTTCCTAACCTCAATTGAATTTGTTCCAAACAGTTTATCCCTTACCTATGAGCATGTAAATCATTCGCAATTACACTTTGAGCTATGTTCTGGTTTTGGGAAGTTAGAGGAGGTTGGATTATGCCATGAGCAATGCAAGTGAGTTTTATTATGTTTGTAAAAAAAAAAAAAAAGAGAAAAAAAATATGTACTTATCTTCCACGTACTTAAACATTGAGGACAATGTATTTTTTAAGTGTGGGGGAGTGGAATTGCAGTTAAAAAAAAAATGAAAAAAAAGAGTTCTATACCCTTGGGCGTTCTTAAAAAGAATGAAACAACAAAGTGTGGGGGTGTAGTTTCTTTTGCTTTCTACAAAAAAAAAAAGAAAAAAGAAAAAAAAGAAAAAAAAGAGAGTTCGAGTGTTCTGAATAAGTTTGGGAGAGTCATTTGATGAATAAGAATTAATTTTTTATGTCATGGGCTTGAGCTCCACATAATATTGAATGATTTTATGTGTTTGTGGGTGATTTGAGCCTAATTATTATCCTTTATCATACCTTCACCCAAGCCAAACGTTACAAGCTTAATAAAGTCTACTTGATCCTTGGTGTTGTGCATATCTACATTAGTGGAGAGTGACTTGAAAAGCAGGCCTATGGAGTTCATTTATACACACATCTTCAATATTAAATATGATTCATTTTTATGCATAAACTCATCCGGTTACAAGTGATTAGGTGAGAATGGCTCTACACACACACACTTGAGGAATTGAAGTGAAGCGAAACTAATTTTTGAGATAAATTCTTGATCAAGTGCATTATTTTGAAGTATTCCTTGGGTTATAATTAAGTACAATCTTTGAGGCCTATTTGCAAGTTGAAGCATTTGTGTGTTTTAATTTTTCTTTGATTCTGTTTCGGTTTAGTTTTGTTTCGTATCATTTTAGTTGCTCGAGGACTAGCAAAGTCTAAGTGTGAGGGGAATTTGATAGGTGTCTATTTATGTATTACTTTTATATCAATTCGTCCATGTTTCTTTGCTATATTCCTTGGTATTTTTATGTTTTTTGTGTGGTTTTGTTGTTTGTAGGAGTTTTGGAGCAACTTGCACAAAAATGGAGTAAAACCCTTCAATTTCACCTCTGCTCGTCAACCATCTTCTCGGATTTAATTGTATTGATATACAATGAACCCGATGACATATTATATACCGTTGGAAGCTCTCGAAGTCTATTTTTTGGAGAAATTTACGGTTTATAAATCCATTCAGTGTACCAAAAGTTGTAATCAAAACAGTGTGAGATGTATAGAAATGTAATTCCACAAGCACTGTAGTAACATGTATAGATAACGGTCCTGTAGCAAGGGGAGGACAAAGGGAGGGAGAGGAAGGAAGGGAGAGGGCAAGGAAATGGGAGGGAGGATGCAGGATAGGGAATAGTCCAAAGAGTAAAAGGAGGGAGATGGAAGAGTCCACTGTAGCACAGTATTTAAACACATTTTAGGGTTTTATTTTCATAACTTGAAGAGGGGAGAACGTGGTGGAGGCTGCAGCTCTGGAATTCTTTCATCTCTTGAGTTCTTGAAGGAGAAAGGAAGCTTGGAAAGAGGAAGAACTACAATCCAAAGAGAATTACATCAAATTTGCTAAGTTTTTCCCTTCCCTTTCATTTTCTGGATGTCTCCATGTTTTATTGTATTTACCACGTTCTTAAACATGTGTAACTGAATCTGAATTGGTTGAGGGTGATTTCAAAGCCCCTGATATGGTTTTTGTAAGTTGATTGTGTAAGGAATTGTTATCCAATTCTCTAATTGAAGTTTGCTTGTATTCTCCCATATTTAATGCATATGATTGCTTGCTGATTGTATTTGAGTGGCCAACTGAATATAATCTGGTTGTGATTTATTGCTAGACTAGGAATCTTGATCCGTAATTGTCTTGAATTTCTAATCATTAGTAGCAAAATTGTGATCAGAGATTACAATTGGAGAATATAACCTAAGTTAAATAATCCGAGCCTGTGTGTTTATTGCTTAGATCAACCTATCTTTCTTATCGTAATGCATCCATTGAATTAAATTTAGAGAGCTTGTTCTAGGTTGTTTTATGGATAGAGATTAAATAAAGAGCCTGTTTTATTTAACAACAAAGTAAGGAAAGATTGGGATAACAGAGCTTGTTGTTATCTACGGTTGATAATTTCAATGGTGTAATTGGATGAAAATTCTATGATTAATTAGCAAATCCATATCTTGTGGCAGAGAAGGATCCCTTAACCAGGTTTCTCTCATTGAGTTTTCACTCAAATTAACTTTCTGTTTTGTTATTCTTTAATTGCATTAATATTTCATCTAGTTAATCAATCAACAAAACCCCCTCAGTTAGTTTATTGTTGCTTTCGAATAACAAATTCAATTAGAATCAATCCTCGTGGGAACGATATCTTACTTATCACTTTATTACTTGTGCGCTAGTATAAACTTGCTTTTTCGTGAACGCCATCAGGTATAGACTCTGATTCTCTTCTTTTTTTTCTTTTTTTTTTTTATTACACTTCCCCTCCCCCACACTTAAACCACACATTGTCCTCAATGTGTAAGTACGTGGACGATAAGTACAGATTGGTTTTTTTTCTGTTTTTCTTTTTTTTTTAACACAATAGAACTCACTTGTATTGCTCATGACACATCCCAACCTCCTCTAACTTCCCAAAACCAGAACATGGCTCAAAATTTAATTGTGAACGATCTACATGCTCATAGGTAAGGGATAAACTGTTTGGAATAAATTCATATGAGGTTAGGAAATCTTTTAGTGAGTTAACAAAGAAAAAGGCTTACAAAGGCTCAAAGGGGTAACTAGGGATCAATTCAGTCAAGGTTGGCTATTAAGGCTCAAACGGTCCAAAGATGGCCTAAATCATTTCCCCAATGTTGCACAGTCTAGGATTTCGCCTCGAGTGACCATCAAACAAGTTCTAGAATTCATTGAAATCTGAAGAAACATTTAAATTACATAAACTTCTCTAAGTGAACAAATAACTCAGTGATAATAGCTCAGTGCTCAATGTTGCGCAAGGAATCAAAAGCAAAGCGAAAACCAATAAAACATTTCAAGCACACAGATCCATGCATCATTTATCATTTTCCAAGAGTTATTCTTAATTCAATCATTATCTTATCATCGACACACAAAATGCAAGAAAAGAGGTACGTGGCGTTGTTACACCTGAGTCCAGATTGTATATTTCAACAATCCTTAGGACCAGTAGCCCGCAGACTTAAGGTTTCCAGCCTATATACCTTTATTATGAAAGAACAAAACAAGAAACAAGACACTTTAAATAACATGAAATAAACAAACTACATATTTATTTAGAGAGAATGCGTTTCAAGGGTTAAAGAAACCCCATATTCTGCCATTCTCAGGTTTTTCCACAATTGTTTTTTTTAAATCAAAACTGATAAAGATAAAAACACATAACAACTCTAAATTACGCAAAACTAAACTCACTCATAATATTACAAAGTTCAACAAGTCAGCAAACAAAAACAAGTTAGTTAGAAGGATGGTCTCCTACAAGTTTAGGAGTTTAGCCTCTGATAAGTGTCTATTTATATGTATCATTTTCATATCAAGTCGTCCATGTTTCTTTGCTATATTCCTTGGTATTTTTATGTTTTTGTGTGGTTTTGATGTTTGTAGGAGTTTTGGAGCACCTTGCACAAAAATGGAGTAAAACCCTTCATTTTCACCTCTGCTAGTCAGCCATCTTCTCGGATTAAATTGTATTGATATACAATGAACCCGATGACATATCATATACCGTTGAAAAGCTCTCGAAGTCTACTTTTTGGAGAAATTTACGGTTTATGAATCCATTCAGTGTACCAACAGTTGTAATCAAAACAGTGTGAGAAGTGTAGAAATGTAATTCCACACATCACTGTAGCATGTATAATACGGGACACTGTAGCACGTTACTGTAGCAGAGTATTTAAACACATTTTTAGGGTTTTATTTTATAACTTGATGGGGGGAGAACGTGGTGGAGGCTGAAGCTCTGGAATTCTTTCATCTCTTGGAGTTCTTGAAGGAGAAAGGAAGCTTGGAAAGAGGAAGAACTACAATCCAAAGAGAATTACATCAAATTTGCTAAGTTTTCCCCTTCCCTTTCATTTTCTGGAATGTCTCCATGTTGTATTGTATTTACCACGTTCTTAAACATGTGTAACTGAATCTGAATTGGTTGAGTGTGATTTCAAAGCCCCTGATATGGTTTTTGTAAGTTGATTGTGCAAGAAGTTGTTATCCAATTCTCTAATTGAAGTTGCTTGTATTTTCCCATGTCTAATGCTTATGATTGCTTGCTGGATTGTATTTGGGTGGCCAACGGAATATAATCTGGATATTGTCTATTGCTAGACTAGAAATCTTGATCCGTAATTGTCTTGAATTTCTAATCATTAGTAGAAAATTGTGATCAGAGATTACAATTGGAGAATATAACCTAAGTTAAATAATCCGAGCTTGTGTGTTTATTGCTTAGATCAACCTATCTTTCTTATCATAATGCATCCATTGAATTAAACTCAGAGAGCTTGTTCTAGGTTTTTAATGGATAGAGATTAAATAAAGAGCTTGTTTTATTTAACAACAAAGTAAGGAAAGATTGGGATAACAGAGCTTGTTGTTATCTACGGTTGATAAATTCAATGCTGTAATTGGATGACAATTCTACGATTAATTCGCAAATCCATATCTTGTGGTAGAGAAGGATCCCTTAACCAGATTTCCCTCATTGATCTTTTATTCAAATTAACTTCTGTTTTGTTATTCTTAATTTGCATTCTTATTTCACTTAGTTAATCATTCAACAAAACCCCCCCATGTAGTTAATTGTTGCTGGAAATAACAAATTCAATTAGAATCAATCCTCGTGGGAACGATACTTACTTATCACTTTATTACTTGTGCGACTAGTATACTTGCTAGTTTCGAACGCCTCGAAGGAGAAACAAGAACAAGAAATCCTGGAACTTCTCACAAAATCGAGGTAAATATACCACTTCTGGATGCTATTGAGCAAGTACCTCGTTGTACAAAATTTCTCAAGGAGTTATGCACCAACAAGAGAAAGTTGAAGGGAAATGAGAAAGTAAGTGTGGGGAAAATGTTTCAGCTGTATTGCAAAGAAAAATTCCTCCAAAATGCAAAGATCCAGGTACGTTCATCATTCCATGCACCATTGGTAATACCAAGTTTGAAAGAGCTATATTAGATTTAGGAGCATCTATTAATGTCATGCCATATGCTATTTATGCTTCTTTAAATCTTGGACCTTTTGCGAAAACTGGTATTACCATTCAGTTTGCTGATCATTTTAATGCATATCGCAAAAGAGTTGTGGAAGATGTGGTTGTGCAGGTGAATCAATTGGTTTTTCCAGCAGACTTCTATGTCCTTAAAATAAAGGATGAGACATCTCCTAATCCAACACCGATTCTTTTAGGGAGGCCATTCTCGAAAACTGCTAGAATCAAGATTGATGTTCATTATGGCATTTTGACCATAGAGTTTGATGGCAAGGTGATATGTTTTAATATTTTTGAGGAAATGAGGTACTCTAATGACTTACATTCTGTTTTTGCAGTTAACGTTATTGATTATTTGCCACAACAATGTTTTGAGTTAACTCTCAAGAATGGAGTGGATGTTGCTATTAGTGAACACATAAGGATAGAAAGTTTCAAAGAACCAAGAAAGCTGATACAAGTGTCTAAAGAAGTGGAGGAAGCTGTGACAAGCTTGGATGAGACTAGAGCTATCACCACAAATAGGTATGATGTTTCGTACATTGAATTGCCTTTATCTAATAAGAAACTTCTTTCTTCTGTGATGACAGCCAATACCTTGGAGCTTAAGTCACTTCCAGATCATTTGAATTATGGATTCTTGGGTGAGAATGATACTTTGCGAGTTACAATGGAAATGGGCCTTGCACGAATACAAGAAAGATGAACCGGCCGAATACTTACAGAATCACAAAATAGCTATTGAGTGGAAACAATTGTTGAAATCCCCCCAAAAGGGGGCCCCCCCCCCCCCCCCATCCCTATGCCTTGACCGTATGCCTTAGTTAGAAGAGGGCTCCAAGCCCATTAGAGAAGCACAACAGAAATTGGATCCTCCCATGATGGAACCAACGTCGGGCTGAGGACGTTAAATCAAGCGCTTATTGGGAGGCAACCCAATGTTTTTGAAAAATAAAAAAAAAGAAGAAAATAAAAATAAAATGAGGTAATAATAATCGATTTTTGTGTCTCAAGGAGATTCCTTTCGTAGGCCATCAAATTGATCAGGTTTTATCTCTCTTTGCCATCTGTCTTATTTTTTTTTTTATATTTTTTACTTGTTTTTTTGACTTTTGTTTGCTATTGTGTTGTTATCTCTTTTATGTGTCTTTAGTTTCGTTTTTGCTCTTTTCTTTTCCTTTCTTTGGTTTAATTTGATTACTCTGTGCTTTGAGCTCATTTGTGCAGCAGCTTGTGGAAACATCCAAACGGAAGTTGAAGTCATTCGCCAAAGGTTTGAAACGTCCATATCTTGGAGAAAAACGAACCCGATCGCATTATCGGTAATATCTCTTCTTTTCTCCTCTTCAATGGATGCCGATATCTTTTTGTCGAACCTTCGTAAATATTTTCCTTCACTTCCCCAAAATGCTGTGTTTAAAATTTATAAAGTACGGATGACTAGACTTTGGGCATTGATGCTCCTAAATGTGCCTGCTGATATCCGATGGCTTATCGAAGCCAAGGTGAGATTGTCCGTTGAGCCTGACATTAATCTCGCAAAATACATGCCTGGTCTAGGAAAGAGCTACTACGCCAAGAGGCGAAGAGCGAAAAGGTTACAATTATGTTATAAATGTGCTAGATGGAATTGTAACCAGACTTGTCGTTCATTAGGTTTTGCGTCCAGGAATTGAGAAGATATACTTTCATTTATTAAGAATGGTTTGAGTAATGAGTCGCTGGATAATGTTTTGTTAACTCTCGAGTCACAATCTTGTGGACATGTTCAGCGTGAATTGCTTAATCTATGGACACAATTTCGTGATGAATTGCAGTGTTATAGTCTAGGAATCTGACTAAAAATGACCCTGTTTGCCAGTTTATAAGAAAACTGGATGGGAAGCAAATCCCCGACTCATAGAAGGCGTTTCAGCCGTTACGGGTCGTAAAACCAGAGGAAGATGTGAGCCACAATCACAACTACTTGTATATTTGAATGTGTGTTGTTGTTGTAGAATTTTTTGTCTTGTTTCGTTTGATCTGATTATCAATGTTGTTTTTGTGTTGTTGTTGTTTGTTGATTTTGTTTGTTTTAATTTCAAGTTTTCTTTTTGACAAACCATATGACTAACCTATGGCATAAGTACACGTGGGAGACAAGTGTGGAGGTTTTGTCAACCTCCACCGAAAGTGTATCTCCATTTTCCATGCTTCACGTGGGAGACAAGTGTGTAGGTTTTGTCAAACCTCGCCGAAAGCATATCTCTTTTTTTCAAATCTTGGGGCGATAAATCTGCATCGAGCAACCCCCACCGAAAGTATGTCCCCATGTGTCAACATTTGTGAGTTTTATGGGTGTATATATACATTCTGCATATTTTCATATGTCCTGATTGCGTTCGAACTACAATATACTAGTCCGCGACAGGAGATAAAGTGATGAGTAAGATATCGTTCCCACGAGGATTGATTCTAATTGAATTTGTTATTCGAAAGCGAAAACAGAATAAATGGGAGGGTTTTGTTGATTGATTAACTAAACTCAATTCGAAAGCAAATGAAGAATACTACAATGCAAAGTTAAATCAATTGAGAGATACACAATGAAAGCAATCTGGTTAAGGGATTATTCTCTACCACAAGATATGGATTTGCGAATTAATTGTAGAATTGTCATCCAATTACACCATTGAAATTATCAACCGTAGATAACAACAAGCTCTGTTATCCCAATCTTTCCTTACTTTGTTGTTAAACAAAACAGGCTCTTTATTTAATCTCTATCCATTAAACAACCTAGAACAAGCTCTCTAAATTTATTCAATGGATGCATTACGATAAGAAAGATAGGTTGATCTAAGCAATAAACACACAAGCTCGGATTATTTAACTTATGTTGTATTCTCTAATTGCAATCTCTGATCACAATTTTGCTACTAAGGATTAGAAATTCAAGACAATTACGGATCAAGATTTCTAGTCTAGCAATAGACAACAACCAAATTATATTCAGTTGGCCATTCGAAATACAATCCAGCAAGCAATCATAAGCATTAGACATGGGAAAATACAAGCAACTTCAATTAGAGAATTGGATAACAACTTCTTGCACAATCCACTTACAAAAACCATATCAGGGGCTTTGAAATCACCCTCAACCAATTCAGATTCAGTTACACAGGTGTAAGAACGTGGTAAATACAATACAACATGGAGACATTCCAGAAAATGAAAGGGAAGGGAAAAACTTAGCAAATTTGATGTAATTCTCTTGGATTGTAGTTCTTCCTCTTTCCAAGCTTCCTTTCTCCTTCAAGAACTCCAAGAGATGAAAGAATTCCAGAGCAGCAGCCTATACCATGTTCTCCCCTCTTCAAGTTATCAAATAAAACCCTAAAATGTGTTTAAATACTCTTCTACAGTAACGTGCTACAGTGTCCCGTATTATACATGCTACAGTGATGTGTGGAATTACATTTCTACACTCTTACACTGTTTTGATTACAACTTTCGGTACACTGAATGGATTCATAAACCGTAAATTTCTCCAAAAAGTAGACTTCTAGAGCTTTTCAACGGTATATGATATGTCATCGGGTTCATTGTATATCAATACAATTAAATCCGAGAAGATGGCTGACTAGCATAGGTGAAAATGAAGGGTTTTACTCCATTTTTGTGCAAGTTGCTCCAAAACTCATACAAAAATCAAAACCACACAAAAACATAAAAATACCAAGGAATATAGCAAAGAAACATGGACGAATTGATATGAAAATGATATATAAATAGACCCTTATCAAATTCCCCCACACTTAGACCTGTCTCTTATACACATCTAGATGTGTATAAGAGACAGGTCTTACACAAGATTAGAGCACTTGTAGAAATGGAGAAAACACCAATTCGGCGATTCCGCAATATATGCGTATTTTGCGGATCGCAATTTGGTAAAGATGGAGAGTTTACCACAGCAGCTCTTGATCTTGGTAGGACATTAGCTGCGAGGGGTATTAATTTGATTATGGAGGGGGTAGTCTTGGGTTAATGGGGTGTGTGTCAACAGCTGCATCCCTAGGAGGGAGCAAAGTTCTCGGCATTATCCCTAAACCATTAGCTGTACGAGATATCGTAGGCAATACAATCGGGAAAGAGTTACAGGTCTCTAGCATGCATGAGCGTATTGCACATATGGTTGTTAAGTCCGATGCATTTATAGCTTTGCCGGGTGGTTATGGTACATTAGAGGATATATTTCAAATCACCTCTTGGGCACAGCTAAACATCCATCGGAAACCCATTGGTTTGTTAAATGTCAATAATTTTTTTGATGTTTTGTTGTCTTTTCTTGATCAAGCAGTAGAAAAAAACTTCATCTCACAGTCAGCGAGGCAAATCCTGGTTACAGCTTCAACTGCAAGGGAGTTAATTGACAAATTACAAGAATTCGTCTATTCGCCTGATTCAACAATGGCTCGGATAGATTGGTTTGGAGAAGGCAATAAGAGGCGTAAACTGGATTTAACACTCCATCTGTAATCTCTACCTGCTGGTTTGCTTTGTTTTTGTTTGCTTTCTTTTTATTGTGTTTATTTGAGAGTTTTTATGTTATTTCTTTTGAGCTTTTTCAGGTTATTTCTTTTGTCCCAGGTAATATTTTCTAATCTCGGTTTTTAGAATGGTCGCTTAAAAAGTTCAAGTTCTCTTGAAACGCATTCTGGATCTCTTCAATCCATAATGGCTGAATAAGGAGACTAACTTCTAAACTTTGTAGACCCATTCTAACTAACTTGTTTTTGTTTGCTGACTTGTTGAACTTTGTTATTTTAGGAGTGAGTTTAGTTTTGCATAATTTAGAGTTGTTATGTGTTTTTATCTTTATCAGTTTTGATTTAAAAAAAAAACAATTGTTGAAAAACCTTAGAATGGCAGAATATGGGGTTCCCCTTAAGACCCTTGAGAACCGCATTCTTCCTTAATAACTTTGTAGTTTGTTTATTTCATGTTGTTTGAAGTGTCTTGTTTCTTGTTTTGTTCTTCATAATAAAGGGTATATAGGCGGAAACCTTAAGTCTGCGGGCTACTGGTCCTAAGGATATCCAATCTTGACTCAGGTGTAACAACGCCACGTACCTCTTTTCTTGCATTTTGTGGGTCGATGATAAGATAATGATTGAATTAAGAATAACCTTGGAAAATGATAAATGATGCATGGATCTGTGTGCTTGAAATGTTTATTAGTTTTCGCTTTGCCTTTGATTCCTTGCACAACATTGAGCACTGAGCTATTATCACTAAGTTATTTGTTCACTTAGAGAATGTTTATGTAATTTAAATGTTTCTTCAGATTTTCATGAATTCTAGAACTTGTTTGATGGTCACTCGAGGCGAAATCCTAGACTGTGCAACATTGGGGAAATGATTTAGGCCATCTTTGGACCGTTTTGAGCCTTAATAGCCAACCTTGACTGAAATTGATCCCTAGTTACCCCTTTGAGCCTCTGTAAGCTTTTTTCTTTGTTAACTCACTAAAAGATTTCTTAACCTTAAATGAATTTGTTCCAAACAGTTTATCCCTTACCTACGAGCATGTAGATCATTCACAATTAAATTCTGAGCTATGTTCTGGTTTTGGGAAGTTAGATGAGGTTGGGATGTATCATGAGCAATGCAAGTGAGTTCTATTATGTTTGTAAAAAAAAAAAAAGAAAAAAAAGAAAAAAAAAGCCAATCTGTACTTATCGTCCACGTAGTTACACATTGAGGATAATGTATTGTTTAAGTGTGGGGGAGGGGAAGTGTAATAAAAAAAAAAGAAATAAAAAGAAAAAAAGAACAAAAGAAGAAGAATAAGAGATCTATACCCTTAAGTCTTCTTAAAAAGAATGAAACAACAAAGTGTGGGGGTGTAGTTTTCTTTTGTTTTCTACGAAAAAAAAAAAAAGATTGAGTGTTCTAAATAAGTTTGGGGGAGTAACCTGTTGAATTGAAATGAAGTTTTGTTATAGGCTTGAGCTCTACATAGTCTTGAATGATTTATGTGTTTGTGGGTGATTTGAGCCAAATTATTATCCTTTATCATACCTTCCCCAAGCCAAACGTTAGAAGCTTAATAAAGTCCTACTTGATCCTTGGTGTTGTGCATGTCTACATTAGTGGAGAGTGACTTGAAAAGCAAGCCTATGAAGTTCATTTATACACACATCTTCAATATTAAATATGATTCATTTTAATGCATAAACTCATCCGGGTTACAAGTGATTAGGTGAGAATGGCTCTACACACACACACTTGAGGAATTGAAATGAAGCGAAACTAATCTTTGAGATAAAATTCTTGATCAAGTGCATTATTTTGAAGTTTTCCTTGGGTTATAATTAAGTACAATCTTTGAGGCCTATTTGCAAGATGAAGCATTGGTGTGTTTTAATTTTTCTCTGATTCTGTTTCGGTTTAGTTTTGTTTCGTATCTTTTAGTTGCTCGAGGACTAGCAAAGTCTAAGTGTGGGGGAATTTGATAGGTGTCTATTTATGTATTGCTTTTATATCAATTCGTCCATGTTTCTTTGCTATATTCCTTGGTATTTTTATGTTTTTGTGTGGTTTTGATGTTTGTAGGAGTTTTTGGAGCAACTTGCACAAAAATGGAGTAAAACCCTTCATTTTCACCTCTGCTAGTCAGTGATCTCTCGGATTTAATTGTATTGATATACAATGAACCCGACGACATGTTATATACCGTTGGAAAGCTCTCGAAGTCTATTTTCTAGAGAAGTTTACGGTTTATAAATCCATTCAGTGTACCAAAAGTTCTAATCAAAACATTGTGAGATGTGTAGAAATATAATTCCACAAGTCACTGTAGCATGTATAATACTGTAGCACGTTACTGTAGCACGTTACTGTAGCAGAGTATTTAAACACATTTTAGGGTTTTATTTTCATAACTTGAAGGGGGGAGAACGTGGTGGAGGCTGAAGCTCTGGAATTCTTTCATCTCTTGGAGTTCTTGAAGGAGAAAGGAAGCTTGGAAAGATGAAGAACTACAATCCAAAGAGAATTACATCAAATTTGCTAAGTTTTTCCCTTCCCTTTCATTTTCTGGAATGTCTCCATGTTGTATTGTATTTACCACGTTCTAAAACATTTGTAACTGAATCTGAATTGGTTGAGGGTGATTTCAAAGCCCCTGATATGGTTTTTGTAAGTTGATTGTGTAAGGAATTGTTACTGTCTCTTATACACATCTAGATGTGTATAAGAGACAGATGATTGCTTGCTGATTGTATTTGAGTGGCCAACTGAATATAATCTGGTTGTGATTTATTGCTAGACTAGAAATCTTGATCCGTAATTGTCGTGAATTTCTAATCATTAGTAGCAAAATTGTGATCAGAGATTGCAATTGGAGAATATAACCTAAGTTAAATAATCCGAGCTTGTGTGTTTATTGCTTAGATCAACCTAACTTTCTTATCATAATGCATCCATTGAATTAAACTCAGAGAGCTTGTTCTAGGTTGTTTAATGGATAGAGATTAAATAAAGAGCTTGTTTTATTTAACAACAAAGTAAGGAAAGATTGGGGTAGTAGAGCTTGGTATTATCTACGGTTGATAACTTCAATGCTGTAATTAGATGACAATTCTACAATTAATTCGCAAATCCATATCTTTGGTAGAGAAGGATCCCTTAACCATCTTTCTCCCATTGATTTTTCATTCAAATTTACTTTCTGTTTTGTTATTCTTTACTTGCATTCTTATTTCATTTAGTAAAGCATTCAACAAAAATCCCCCCCGTTTAGTTTATTGTTGCTGGAAATAACAAATTCAATTAGAATCAATCCTCGTGGGAACGATATCTTACTCATCACTTTATTACTTGTGCGACTAGTATACTTTTCTAGTTTCAAACGCATCAGTATGATCCTTTCTCTAGCACTTACAATGCTGGATGGGAAGATCAACATAATTTCAGTTACTGGAATCATCAACCAATCACTCCAAATGTGATACCAAATCGGCCACAAGGTTTCAATCAACCTAGAGTGCAGCAACCTTTTCAAATGCACCCACCACCAATGCCACATCCAGCACCGCAACCAGCTTCACAAAACTCAGGTATGTCTCTCCAGGACATTGTTAATGCACTTGCCACTAACACAATGCAATTCCAGCAGGAAACTGGGGCAAGTATCCAAAACCTGGTAAATCAAATGGAACAACTGGATACTAGCATGAGCAAATACGAGGGCCAAGGCTCAGAAGAATTATCTTGTCAAACGGTGATCAATCCAAGAGAGAATTCTTGTTCGATAACTTTGCAAAATGGAGAGCAATTAGATGTCCTACCAAAGAAATCACAAACTGATGAAGGAGATGACACCACTTCCACCATGAACAAAACACTGACTTCTCAGGTAAATCCTATAATTCCCATTCCTTCATATGTTTCTCCTTCACTTTTTCCTAGTAGATTTGCAAAGTCGAAGGAGGAACAAGAACAAGAAATCCTGGAAGCTTCTCACAAAATCGAGGTAAATATACCACTTCTGGATGCTATCGAGCAAGTACCTCATTATACAAAATGTCTCAAGGAGTTATGCACCAGCAAAAGAAAGTTAAAAAGAAATGAGAAAGTAAGTGTGGGGGAAGATGTTTCAGCTGTATTGCAAAGGAAAATTCCTCCAATGTGCAAAGATCCAGGTACGTTCACCATGCCATGCACCATTGGTAAAACCAAATTTGAAAGAGTTATGTTAGATTTAGAAGCATCTTTTAACATCATGCCATATTCTATTTATGCTTCTTTAAATCTTGGACCTTTTGCGGAAATTGGTATTACCATTCAAATTACTGATCGTTTTAATGCATATACCAAAAGAGTTGTGGAAGATGTGCTTGTGCAGGTGAATCAATTGGTATTCCCAGCAGACTCTTATGCTCTTGAAATAGAGGATGAGACATCTCCTAATCCAACACCGATTCTTTTATGGAGACCATTCTCAAAAACTGTTAGAACCAAGATTGATGTTCATGATGGCACTTTCATCATAGAGTTTGATGGCAAGGTGATATGTTTCAATATTTTTGAGGCAATGAGGTACTCTAGTGACTTACATTCTGTTTTTGCAGTTGACGTTGTTGACTCTTTGCCACAACAATATTTTGAGTTAGCTCGCAAGAATGGATTGGATGTAGCTATTAGTGAGCATATAGGGACAGAAAATTCCAATGAATCAGGAATTTTGATACAAGTGTCCAAAGAAATGGAGGAAGTTGTGGCAAGCTTAGATGAGACCATAGCAATTACCACAAATAGGTATGATGTTTTGTACATTCAATTTACTTTATCTAATGAGAAACTTCTTCCTTCTGTGAGGAAAGCCAATGCCTTGGAGCTTAAGTCACTGCCAGATCATTTGAATC
>SNVD02002593.1:0-16502 GCA_013180625.2 Boswellia sacra
TTATTTAGAACACTCAAATCTTTTTTTTTTTTTTTTTGCAGAAAACAAAAGAAAACTACACCCCCACACTTTGTTGTTCATTCTTTTTAAGAACACTTAAGGGTATAGATCTCTTATTCTTCTTCTTTTGTTCTTTTTTTTTTCTTTTTTTCTTTTTTTTATTACACTTCCCCTCCCCCACACTTAAACAACACATTGTCCTAAATGTGTAAGTACGTGGACGATAAGTACAGATTGGCTTTTTTTTTCTTTTTTTTTTTTTTACAAACATAATAGAACACACTTGCATTGCTCATAACACATCCCGACCTCCTCTAATTTCCAAAACTAGAACATAGCTCAAAATTTAATTGTGAATGATCTACATGCTCATAGGTAAGGGATAAACTGTTTAGAACAAATTCATTTGAGGTAGGAAATCTTTTAGTGAGTTAACAAAGAAAAAGGCTTACAGAGGCTCAAAGGGGTAACTAGGGATCAATTTCAGTAAAGGTTGGCTATTAAGGCTCAAACGGTCCAAAGATGGCCTAAATCATTTCCCCAATGTTGCACAGTCTAGGATTTCGCCCGAGGTGACTCATCAAACAAGTGCTAGAATCATTGAAATTTGAAGGAAACATTTAAATTACATAAACTTTCTCGAGTGAACAAATAAACTCAGTGATGATAAGCTCAGTGCTCAAAGTGGTGCGCAAGGTAAATCAAAAGCCAAAGCGTGAAAACAATAAAACATTGGCAAGCACAAGACCATGCATCATTTATCATTTTTTCAAGGAGTTATTCTTAATTCAATCATTGCCTTATCATTGGCCCATAAAATGCAAGAGAAGAGGTACGTGGCGTTGTTCACCTGAGTCAAGATTGTATATTTCAACAATCCTTAGGACCAGTAGCCCGCAGACTTAAGGTTTCCAGCCTATATACCTTTATTATGAAAGAACAAAAAAAGAAACAAGAAACTTCAAACAACATGAAATAAACAAACTACAGATTTATTGAGAGAGAATGCGTTTCAAGAGTTAGAGAAAACCCCACCATATTCTGCCATTCTCAGGTTTTTCCACATGTTTTTTTTTTTTTGTTTCGAATCAAAAAACATGCTAAGACAAAAACACATAACAACTCTAAATTACATAAAACTAAACTTGCTCATAAAATAAAAAAGTCCAATAGTCAGTAAACAAAACAAGTTAGTTAGAATGGGTCTAAAAAGGTTATAAGTTAGTCTCCTTATTCAGTCATTCTGGATTGAAGAGATCCAGAATGCATTTCAAGAGGACTTGAACTTTTTAAGCCACCACTCTAAAAGGCTAGATTAGAAAATATTACTTGGGGCGAAAGAAATAACCGGAAAAATCTCAAAAGAAATAACATGAAAAATCTCAAATAAACACAATAAAAAGAAAGCAAACAAAAGTGAAGCGAAAACCCAATAGATAGAGATTACAGATGGAGCGTTAAATCCCAGTCTACGCCTTTATTGCCTTCTCTCAATAACCAAGTCTATCCGAGCCGTTGTGTCTCAGGCGAGATAGACGAATTCTTGTAATTTGTCAATTAACTCCCCTGCAGTTGAAGCTGTAACCCGGATTTGCCTCGCTGACTGTGAGATGAAGTTTTTTTCTACTGCTTGATCAAGAAAAGACAACAAACCATCAAAAAAATTATTGACATTTAACAAACCAATGGGTTTCCGATGGATGTTTAGCTGTGCCAAGAGGTGATTTGAAATATCTCCTCTAATGTACCATAACCACCGGGCAAAGATATAAAAATGTATCAAGACTTAACAAACAGCATTATGCTGCACTACGCTCATGCATGCTAGAGACCCTGTAAAATTCTTCCCCGATTGTATTGCCTACGATTATGTCTCGTACAGCTAATGGTTTAGGGATAATGCCGAGAACTTTGCTCCCTCCTAGGGATGCAGCTGTCGACACACACCCCATTAACCCAAGACTACCCCCTCCATAAATCAAATGAATACCCTCGCAGCTAATGTCCTACCAAGATCAAGAGCTGCTGTTGTAAACTCTCCATCTTTACCAAATTGCGATCCACAAAATACGCCTATATTTTGGAATCGCCGAATTGGTGTTTTCTCCATTTCTAAAAGTGCTCTAAACTTGTGCAAGACAATGATGTACGTTAGGTATTATGCGATTCAAGTGCAATACAGGTTATAAAATGACATTTCAAAATATGCAGCATGGATATATAACTTTCAAATTTGACATATGGGGACATAATTTTGGTGGGAGTTGCTCGATGCAGATTTATCGCCCCAAGATTTGAAAAAAATGAGATATGCTTTCGGCAGGGTTTGACAAAACCTACACACTTGTCTCCCATGTGAAGCATGGAAAATGGACATACACTTTCGGCGGAGTTTGACAAAACCGCCACACTTGACTCCCACGTGAAGTATTAAAAATGGAGATACACTTTCGGCGGAGATTGACAAAACCTCCACACTTATCTCCCATGTGAAGCATTAAAAATGGAGATACACTTTCGGTAGAGGTTGGCAAAACCTCCACACTTATCTCCCACGTGTACTTATGCCATAGGGTAGTCATATGGTTTGTCAAAAAGAAAACTTGGAATTAAAACAAACAAAATCAACAAACAACAACAACACAAAAACAACATTGATAATCAGATCAAACGAAACAAGAAAGAAATAAAATTCGACAACAACAACACACATTCAAATATACAAGTAGTTGTGATTGTGGCTCACATCTTCCTCTGGTTTTACGTCCAGTAACGGCTGAAACGCCTTCTATGAGTCGGGGATTTGCTTCCCATCCAGTTTTCTTATAAACTGGCAAACAGGGTCGTTTTTAGTCAGATTCCCTAGACTATAACATTGCAATTCATCACGAAATGGTGTCCATAGATTAAGCAATTCACGCTGAACAAGTCCACAAGAATGTGACTCGAGAGTTAACAAAACATTATCCAGCGACTCATTACTCAAACCATTCTTAATAAATGAAAGTTTATCTTCTCTATTCCTGGACGCAAAACCTAATGAACGACAAGTCTGGTTACAATTCCATCTAGCACATTTATAACATACTTGTAACCTTTTCGCTCTTCGCCTCTTGGCGTAGTAGCTCTTTCCTAGACAGGCATGTATTTTGCGAGATTAATGTCCGGCTCACCGGACAATCTCACCTTGGCTTCGATAAGCCATCGGATAACAGCAGGCACATTTAGGAGCATCAATGCCCAAAGTCTAGTCATCCGTACTTTATAAATTTTAAACACAGCATTTTGAGGAAGTGAAGGGAAAAATTTACGAAGGTTCGACAGAAAGATATCGGCATCCATTGAAGAGGAGAAAAGAAGAGATATTACCGATAATGCGATCGGGTTTGTTTTTCTCCAAGATATTCACGTTTCAAACCTTTGGCGAATGACTTCAACTTCCGTTTGGATGTTTCCACAAGCTGCTGCACAAATGAGCTCAAAGCACAGAGTAATCAAATTAGAACAAAGAAAGGAAAAGAACTAAGAGCAAAAACGAAACTAAAGACACATAAAGACGATTAACGCAAACACAATAGGCAAACAAAAGTGTCAAAAACTGTTATGCAATTACAATTGTAGCAGGTATTTAAAACAATTTTCAGGTTTTATTTTGTAACTTGCAATGATGGGCAGAAAGGCGAGAACACGCGGAGGGGGGGCAGGACTGCATTGACTTTGGATCTCAGTATCCTTGGATTGCGTTGAAGGAGATGACGGCTTGGAGAAAGAGGTAAGAACTACAAAATCATAAGAGATTTCATCAGATTTTCTAAGTTTATCATTTCCCTTTCAATTTCTAGAATAGCTATGTATTGTATTGTATTTATGACATTCTTGAACATGTGTAACTGAATCTGAATTGGTTGAGGGTGATTTCAACGCCCCTGATATGGTTTTTATGAGTTGATTGTGTAAGGAATTGTTATCCAATTCTCTAATTGAAGTTGCTTGTATTCTCCCATATCTAATGCTTATGATTGCTTGCTGATTGTATTTGAGTGGCCAACTGAATAAATGAGTGTATGTCTAGTTGCGTAGACTAGAAATTCTTGATCCGTAATTGTTGAGTTGAGATGATTTTCATCATTAGTGTAGCATAAAATTGTGATCATGTAGATTCAATTGGAGAATAACCTAAGTAAATAATCGAGCTGTGTTGTTTATTGCGTATAGACTTCACAACCTATCTTTCTTATCGTAATGCCCATGTGACCTAACTACAGAGAGCTTGTTCTAGGTTGTTTAATGGATAGATATTAAATAAAGAGCTTGTTTTATTTAACAACAAAGTAAGAAAAGATTGGGATAACAGAGCTTGTTGTTATCTACGGTTGATAACTTCAATGCTTGTAAATTAGATGACAATTCTACAATTAATTCGCAAATTCCATATTCTGTGGGGGTAAGAGAAGGATCACCTTGTTTAACCAGCTTCTCCATTGATTTTTCATTCAAATTTACTTTCTGTTTTGTTATTCTTTACTTGCATTCTTATTTCATTTAGTAAATCATTCAACAAAAATCCCCCCTGTTTAGTTTATTGTTGCTGGAAATAACAAATTCAATTAGAATCAATCCTCGTGGGAACGATATCTTACTTATCACTTTATTACTTGTGCGACTAGCATACTTGCTAGTTTCGAACGCATCAAGACACAAAAATCGATCATTATTACCTCATTTTATTTTTCTTTTCTTCTTTTTTTTTATTTTTCAAAAACATTGGGTTGCCTCCCAATAAGCGCTTGGTTTAACGTCCTCAGCCCGACGTTGGTTCCATCATGGGAGGATCCAATTTTTGTTGTGCTTCTCTAATGGGCTTGGATCCCTCTTCTAACAAGATACGGTCAATGCATATGGATGGGCCTTGGATTTCAACAATTGTCCACTCAATAGCTATTTTGTGATCCGTAAGTATTCGTACGAGTTTATCTTCTTGTATTCGTGCAAGGCCCATTTCATTGTAACTCGCAAAGTATCATTCTCACCCAAGAATCCATGATTCAAATGATCTGGAAGTGACTTAAGCTCCAAGGTATTGGATTTCATCACAGAAGGAAGAAGTTTTTCATTAGATAAAGGCAATTCAATGTACGAAACATCATACCTATTTGTGGTGATAGCTCTAGTCTCATCCAAGCTTGTCACAGCTTTCTCCACTTCTTTAGACACTTGTATCCGCTTTCTTGGTTCTTTGAAACTTTCTATCATTATGTGTTCACTAATAGCAACATCCACTCCATTCTTGCGAGTTAACTCAAAACATTGTTGTGGCAAATAATCAATAACATCAACTGCAAAAACAGAATGTACGTCATTAGAGTACCTCATTGCCTCAAAAATATTGAAACGAATCACCTCGCCATCGAATTCCATGGTGAGAGGGCCATCATGAACATCAATCTTAGTTCGAGCAGTTTTCAAGAATGGTCTCCCTAAAGAATCTGTTGGATTAGGGGATTCTCATCCTCTATTTCAAGACATGAAGTTTGACCTGGAAAACCCAATTGATTCACCTGTCGAAGCACATCTTCCCAACCTTTGGTAAGTTGAATGGTAATACCAGTTTTCGCAAAAGGTCCAAGATTTAAGAAGCATAAATAGAATATGGCATGACATTAATAGATGCTCCTAAATCTAATATAGCTATTTCAAACTTTGTATTACCAATGGTGCATGGAATGATGAACGTACCTGGATCTTTGCATTTTGGAGAAATTTTTCTTTGCAATACAGCTGACACATTTTCCCCCACACTTACTTTCTCATTTCCCTTCAACTTTCTCTTGTTGGTGCATAACTCCTTGAGAAATTTTGTACAACGAGGTACTTGCTCAAAAGCATCCAGAAGTGGTATATTTACCTCGATTTTGCAAAAAGTTCTAGGATTTTCTGTTCTTGTTCCTCCCTTCTTCGTTTTGGCATCTACTAGGAAAATTGAATGAGTAAATATGCATGGATGGAGTTATAGGATTTACCTGGATTCATGTTTGTTTCATGGTGATGTAGTGGCATCTCCTTCTCAGTTTGTGATTTTCCCGTAAGATATCTAATTGCTCTCCACCTCGCGAAGTTATCGCACTAACAGTCTCTCCTAGATTGATCACCGTTTGAGAAGATAATTTTTCTGAGTCTTGCCCTCGAATTTGCTCATGCTAGTAGCCAATTGTCCCATTTGATTTGCCAGGTTTTGGATACTTGCCCCAGTTTCCTGCTGGAATTGCATTGTGTTAGTGGCAAGTGCATTAACAATGTCCTGGAGAGACATACCTTAGTTTTGTGAAGCTGGTTGCGGTGCTGGATGTGGCATTGGTGGTGGTTGCATTTGAAAAGGTTGCTGCACTCTAGGTTGATTGAAACCTTGTGGCCGATTTGGTATCACATTTAGAGTGATTGGTTGATGATTCCAGTAACTGAAATTATGTTGATCTTCCCATCCAGCATTGTAAGTGCTAGAGAAAGGATCATATCATTGCCTCGTTTGTCCTGGAAATCCACCCATGGCATTGGCTTGTTCCATATATTCTTCTTGTAAAGTTGGATACATGTCGATTGGATGCTCCATCGTAGAATATATCCCACATTCATACGATTTTTGCATATCTCCTACAGCCATGTTTTCCACAAGAGAGGTTAGCTCAGAAAGTTGTTGTTCAATGTTCGGAGTGCTTACCTCATTTACTCTCCATGGTACTTGTGGCTCAAATCCGCTACTGAATTGATAGAAGTTTACTGCCATGTTGTCTAAACATAAACAATCAGAAAAGAAAAACAAAGAAAATATGAATCAACAATGAAAACAAATAACAAATCGATTAGAAAATCAATCGCCGGCAACGGCGCCAAAAACTTGATGCGTTCGAAACTAGCAAGTATACTAGTCGCACAAGTAATAAAGTGATAAGTAAGATATCGTTGCCACGAGGATTGATTCTAATTAAAAATTTATATTCGAAGCGAAAACAGAATACTGGGGGTGTTTTGTTTGATTGATTGAACTAAACTCATACAAAGCAAATTAAGGATATAATACAATGCAAGTTAAATCAATTGGAGTTACACAATGAGAGAAAGCTGGTTAAGGGATCCTTCTCTACCACAAGATATGGATTTGCAAATTAATCGTAGATTGTCATCCAATTACAGCATTGAAGTTATCAACCGTAGATAACAACAAGCTCTGTTATCCCAATCTTTCCTTACTTTGTTGTTAAATAAAATAGGCTCTTTACGTAATCTCTATCCATTAAACAACCTAGAACAAGCTCTCTAAATTTAATTCAATGGATGCATTATGAAAAGAAAGACAGGTTGATCTAAGCAATAAACACACAAGCTCGGATTATTTAACTTAGGTTATATTCTCCATTTGTAATCTTTGATCACAATTTTGCTACTAATGATTAGAAATTCAAGACAATTACGGATCAAGATTTCTAGTCTAGCAATAGACAATATCCATATTATATTCAGTTGGCCACCCAAATACAATCCAGCAAGCAATCATAAGCATTAGACATGGGAAAATACAAGCAACTTCAATTAGAGAATTGGATAACAACTTCTTGCACAATCAACTTACAAAAACCATATCAGGGCTTTGAAATCACCCTCAACCAATTCAGATTCAGTTACACATGTTTAAGAACGTGTAAATACAATACAACATGGAGACATTCCAGAAAATGAAAGGGAAGGGAAAAACTTAGCAAATTTGATGTAATTCTCTTTGGATTGTAGTTCTTCCTCTTTCCAAGCTTCCTTTCTCCTTCAAGAACTCCAAGAGATGAAAGAATTCCAGAGCTGCAGCCTTCACCACGTTCTCCCCTCTTCAAGTTATGAAATAAAACCCTAAAATGTGTTTTAAATACTCTGCTACAGTAACGTGCTACAGTGTCCCGTATTGTACATGCTACAGTGATGTGTGGAATTACATTTCTACACTTCTTACACTGTTTTGATTACAACTTTCGGTACCCTGAATGGATTCATAAACCGTAAATTTCTCCAAAAAGTAGACTTCGAGAGCTTTTCAACGGTATATGATATGTCTCGGGTTCATTGTATATCAATACAATTAAATCCGAGAAGATGGTTGACTAGCAGAGGTGAAAATGAAGGGTTTTACTCCATTTTTGTGCAAGGTGCTCCAAAACTCCTACTAACATCAAAACCACACAAAAACATAAAAATACCAAGGAATATAGCAAAGAAACATGGACGAATTGATATGAAAATGATATATAAATAGACACTTATCAGCAACCAACTAAGCAATCAAATTCAAATTCTAGAGTAGACTTTAATGCACCATTAACTCTGTTGGAACACTGTGAGAGATCAGTCATCAATCCCTGCAACAAGTCCCAAATGACACATGACAAATGTGTTAGAAAGCTTGACTTCAGATCTCTACGCCACATAATATTGACATTTTAATTCTCTGCACCGTAATCCAGTTCTTTTACGAAATTACACCTCATTTTGGTTCATGTTCACTCTTGACCATTGTAATAATTTGCACCCCTTGATGATCTATCATGAATCCCATGGATTGCAACACTCCTGTGTCAATAGGTACAGATTGGCTTTTTTTTCTGTTTTTCTTTTTTTTTTCAAACACAATGGAACTCACTTGTATTGCTCATGATACATCCCAACCTCCTCTAACTTCCCAAAACCAGAACATAGCTCAGAATTTAATTGTGAATGATCTACATGCTCATAGGTAAGGGAGTAACTGTTTGGAACAAAATCATTTTAGGTTAGGAAATCTTTTAGTGAGTTAACAAAGAAAAAGGATTACAGAGGCTCAAAGGGGTAACTAGGAATCAATTTCAGTCAAGGTTGGCTATTAAGGCTCAAACGGTCCAAAGATGGCCTAAATCATTTCCCCAATGTTGCACAGTCTAGGATTTCGCCTCGAGTGACCATCTAACAAGTTCTAGAATTCATTGAAATCTGAAGAAACATTTAAATTACATAAACTTTCTCTAAGTGAACAAATAACTCATTGATAATAGCTCAGTGCTCAATGTTGCGCAAGGAATCAAAAGCAAAGCGAAAACCAATAAACATTTCAAGCACACAAATCCATGCATCAGTTATCATTTTCCAAGAGTTATTCTTAATTCAATCATTATCTTATCATCGACCCACAAAATGCAAGAAAGGAGGTACGTGGCGTTGTTACACCTGAGTCAAGATTGTATATTTCAACAATCCTTAGGACCAGTAGCCCGCAGACTTAAGGTTTCCAGCCTATATACCTTTATTATGAAAGAACAAAACAAGATACAAGACACTTCAAACAACATGAACTAAACAAACTACAGATTTATGTCGAGAGAATGCGTTTCAAGGGTTAAAGAAAACCCCATATTCTGCCATTCTCAACTTTTTTTCCACAATTTTTTTAATCGAAACTGATAAAGACAAAAAAACACATAACAACGTCTAAATTACATAAAACTAAACTTACTCATAAAATAACAAAGTCCAACAAGCCAGCAAACAAAAACAAGTCAGTTAGAAGGGGTCTAAAAAGTTTAGAAGTTAGCCTCCTTATTCAGCCATTATAGATTAAAGAGATCCATAATGCGTTTCAAGAGGACTTAAACTTTTTAAGCCACCACTCTAAAAACCAAGATTAGAAAATATTACCTGGGAGGAAAGAAACAACCTGAAAAATCTCAAAATAAATAACATGAAAAACTTCAAATAAACACAATAAAAGAAAGCAAACAAAAACGAAGCAAACCAGCAAATAGAGATTACAGATGGAGTGTTAAATCCAGTTTACGCCTCTTATTGCCTTCTCCAAACCAATCAATTCGAGCTGTTGTTGGATCAGGCGAATAGACGAATTCTTGTAGTTTGTCAATTAACTCCCCTGCCGTTGAAGCTGTAAAAAGGATTTGCCTCGCTGATGGTGAGATAAATTTTTTTCTACAGCTTGATCAAGAAAAGACAACAAACCATCAAAAAAGTTATTGACATTTAACAAACCAATGGTTTTTTTATGGATGTTTAGCTGTGCCCAAGAGGTGATTTGAAATATCTCCTCTAATGTGCCATAACCACCGGGTAAAGCTATAAATGCATCGGACTTAACAAACATATGTGCAAAACGCTCATGCATGCTAGAGACTTGTAACTCTTCCCCGATTGTGTTGCCTACGATATCTCGCACAGCTAATGTTTTAGGGATAATGCCGAGAACTTTGCTCCCTCCTAGGGATGCAGCTGTTGACACACACCCCATTAAAACAAGACTACCCCCTCCATAAATCAAATTAATACCCCTCGCAGCTAATGTCCTACCAAGATCAAGAGCTGCTGTGGTAAACTCTCCATCTTTACCAAATTGCGATCCGCAAAATATGCATATATTGCAGAATCGCCGAATTGGTGTTTTCTCCATTTCTACAAGTGCTCTAATCTTGTGTAAGACACGTTAGATATTATGCTTTTCAATTACAAGACAGGTTATGGAATGACATATGAAAATAAGCAGAATGTATATATACACCCGTAAAACTCTCAAATTTTGACACATGGGGACATACTTTCGGTGGGGGTTGCTCGATGCAGATTTATCGCCCCAAGATTTGAAAAAATGAGATATGTTTTCGGCGAGGTTTGACAAAACCTACACACTTGTCTCCCACGTGAAGCATGGAAAATGGAAATACACTTTCTGTGGGGTTTGACAAAACCGCCACACTTGTCTCCCATGTGAAGCATGAAAAGTAGATACTTTCGGTGAAGGTTGACAAAAACCTCCACACTCGTCTCCACGTGTGCGTATGACATAGGGTAGTCATATGGTTTGTCAAAATGAAAACTTGAAATTAAAACAAACAAAATCAACAAACAACAACAACACAAAAACAATATTGATAATCAGATCAAACGAAACAAGAAAGAAATAAAATTCGACAACAACAACTGATGCGTTCAAAACTAGCAAGTATACTAGTCGCACAAGTAATAAAGTGATAAGTAAGATATCGTTCCCACGAGGATTGATTCTAATTGAATTTGTTATTTCCAGCAAAAATAAACTAAACAGGGGGGATTTTTGTTGAATGTTTACTAAATGAAATAAGAATGCAAGTAAAGAATAACAAAACAGAAAGTAAATTTGAATGAAAAATCAATGGGAGAAAGCTGGTTAATGGATCCTTCTCTACCACAAGATATGGATTTGCGAATTAATTGTAGAATTGTCATCCAATTACACCATTGAAGTTATCAACCGTAGATAATAACAAGCTCTATTACCCCAATCTTTCCTTACTTTGTTGTTAAATAAAACAAGCTCTTTATTTAATCTCTATCCATTAAACAACCTAGACCAAGCTCTCTGAGTTTAATTCAATGGATGCATTATGATAAGAAAGATAGGTTGATCTAAGCAACAAACACACAAGCTCGGATTATTTAACTTAGGTTATATTCTCCAATTGTAATCTCTGATCACAATTTTGCTACTAATGATTAGAAATTCAAGACAATTACGGATCAAGATTTCTATTCTAGCAATAAATCACAACCAGATTATATTCAGTTGGCCACTCAAATACAATCAGCAAGCAATCATAAGCATTAAATATGAGAGAATACAAGCAACTTCAATTACAGAATTGGATAACAATTTCTTACACAATCAACTTACAAAAACCATATCAGGGGCTTTGAAATCACCCACAACCAATTCAGATTCAGTTACACATGTTTAAGAACGTGGTAAATACAATACAACATAGAGACATTCCAGAAAATGAAAGGGAAGGAAAAACTTAGCAAATTTAATGTAATTCTCTTTGGATTGTAGTTCTTCCTCTTTCCAAGCTTCCTTTCTCCTTCAAGAACTCCAAGAGATGAAAGAATTCCAGAGCTTTAGCCTCCACCACGTTCTCCCCCCTTTCAAGTTATGAAAATAAAACCCTAAAATGTGTTTAAATACTCTGCTACAGTAATCTGCTACAGTGTCCCGTATTATACATGCTATAGTGATTTGTGGAATTACATTTCTATACTTCTCACACTGTTTTGATTACAACTTTTGGTACACTGAATGGATTTATAAACCGTAAATTTCTCCAGAAATAGACTTCGAGAGCTTTCCAACGGTATATAATATGTCGTCGGGTTCATTGTATATCAATACAATTAAATCTGAGAAGATCACTGACTAGCAGAGGTGAAATGAAGGGTTTTACTCCATTTTTGTGCAAGTTGCTCCAAAACTCCTACAAACATCAAACCACACAAAAACATAAAAATACCAAGGAATATAGCAAAGAAACATGGACGAATTGATATAAAAGTAATACATAAATAGACACCTATCAAATTCCCCCACACTTATACTTTGCTAGTCCTCGAGCAACTAAAATGATACGAAACAAAACTAAACCGAAACAGAATCAAAGAAAAAATAAAACACACACAAATGCTTCAACTTGCAAATAGGCCTCAAAGATTGTACTTAATTATAACCCAAGGAAAACTTCAAAATAATGCACTTGATCGAGAATCTCATTACAAAGATTAGTTTCGCTCTACTTCAATTCCTCCAATGTGTATGTGTGTAGAGCCATTCTCACCTAATCACTTATAACTCGGATGAGTTTATGCATAAAAATGAATCATATTTAATAGTGAAGATGTGTGTATAAATGAACTCCATAGGCCTGCTTTTCAAGTCACTCTCCACTAATGTAGACATGCACAACACCAAGGATCAAGTAGGACTTTATTAAGCTTGTAACGTTTGGCTTGGGTGAAGGTATGATAAAAGATAATAATTTGGCTCAAATCACCCACAAACACATAAATCATTCAAGACTATGTAGAGCTCAACCCTATAACACAACTTGATTTCAATTCACCAGGTTACTCCCCCAAACTTATTTAGAACACTTAATCTCTTTTTTTTTTTTTTTTTGCAAAAAACAAAAGAAAACTACACCCCCACACTTTGTTGTTTCATTCTTTTTAAGAACACTTAAGGGTATAGATCTCTTATTCTTCTTTTTTTGTTCTTTTTTTTTCTTTTTTTTCTTTTTTTTATTACACTTCCCCTCCCCCACACTTAAACAACACATTGTCCTCAATGTGTAACTACATGGACGATAAGTACAGATTGGCTTTTTTTTCTTTTTTTTCTTTTTTTTTTTTTTTACAAACATAATAGAACTCACTTGCATTGCTCATGACATATCCCAACCTCATCTAACTTCCCAAAACCAGAACATAGCTCAGAATTTAATTGTGAATGATCTACATGCTCATAGGTAAGGGATAAACTGTTTGGAATAAATTCATTTGAGGTTAGGAAATCTTTTAGTGAGTTACAAAGAAAAAGGCTTACAGAGGCTCAAAGGGGTAACTAGGGATCAATTTCAGTCAAGGTTGGCTATTAAGGCTCAAACGGTCTAAAGATGGCCTAAATCATTTCCCTAATGTTGCACAGCCTAGGATTTCGCCTTTAGTGACCATCAAACAAGTTCTAGAATTCATTGAAATCTGAAGAACCATTTAAATTACATAAACTTTCTCTAAGTGAACAAATAACTCAGTGATAATAGCTCAGTGCTCAATGTTGCGCAAGGAATCAAAAGCAAAGCGAAAACCAATAAACATTTCAAGCATACAGATCCATGCATCATTTATCATTTTCCAAGAGTTATTCTTAATTCAATCATTGTCTTATCATTGACCCACAAAATGCAAGAAAAGAGGTACGTGGCGTTGTTACACCTGAGTCAAGATTATATATTTCAACAATCCTTAGGACCAGTACCCCGCAGACTTAAGGTTTCCAGCCTATATACCTTTATTATGAAAGAACAAAACAAGAAACAAGACACTTCAAACAACTTGAAATAAACAAACTACAGATTTATTGAGAGAGAATGCGTTTCAAGAGTTAAGAAAACCCCATATTCTGCCATTCTCAGGTTTTTTCACAATGTTTTTTTTTTTTCGAATCGAAAACTGATAAATACAAAAACACACAACAACTCGAAATTACATAAAACTAAACTTACTCAGAAAATAATAAAGTCCAACAAATCAACAAACACAAACAAGTCAGTTAGAATGGGTCTAAAAAATTTAGAAGTTAGCCTCCTTATTCAGCCATTATGGATTAAAGAAATCCAGAATGCGTTTCAAGAGAACTTGAACTTTTTACGCCACCACTCTAAAAGCCAAGATTAGAAAATATTACCTGGGGTGACAGAAACAACCTGAAAAATCTCAAAATAAATAACATGAAAAACTTCAAATAAATACAATAAAAAGAAAGCAAACAAAAACGAAGCAAACCAACAAATAGAGATTACAGATGGGCGTTAATTCTAGTTTACTCGCCTCTTATTGCCTTCTCCAAACCATCCTATCCGAGCTATTGTTGGATCAGGCTATAGACGAATGCTTGTAATTTGTCAATTAACTCCCCTGCAGTTGAAGCTGTAACCAGGATTTTCCTCGCCGACTGTGAGATGAAGTTTTTTTCTACTGCTTGATCAAGAAAAGACAACAAACCATCAAAAAAATTATTGACATTTAACAAACCAATGGGTTTCCGATGGATGTTTAGCTGTGCCCAAGAGGTGCTTTGAAATATCTCCTCTAATGTACCATAGCCACCGGACAAAGCTATAAATGCATCAGATTTAATGACCATATGTGCAATACGCTCATGCATGCTAGAGACCTGTAACTCTTCCCCGATTGTGTTGTCTACGATATCTCGTACAGCTAATGGTTTAGGGATAATGCCAAGAACTTTGCTCCCTCCTAGGGATGCAGCTGTCGCACACACCCCATTAACCCAAGACTACCCCCTCCATAAATCAAATGAATACCCCTCGCAGCTAATGTCCTACCAAGATCAAGAGCTGCTGTTGTAAACTCTCCATCTTTACCAAATTGCGATCCACAAAATACGCATATATTTTGGAATCGCCGATTGGTGTTTTCTCCATTTCCAAAAATGCTCTAAACTTGTGCAAGACAATGATATACGTTAGGTATTATGCGATTCAAGTGCAAGACAGGTTATAAAATGACATTTGAGAATATGCAAATGGATATATACACAAGTAAAACTCTCAAATTTGACATATGGGGACATAATTTTGGTGGGGGTTGCTCAATGCAGATTTATCGCCCCAAAATTTGAAAAAATGAGATATGCTTTCGGCGAGGTTTGACAAAACCTACACACTTGTTTCCCACGTGAAGCATGGAAAATGGAGATACACTTTCAGTGGAGGTTGACAAAACCTCCACACTTGTCTCCCACGTGTAGCATGAAAAGTAAAGATATACTTTCGGCGGAGGTTGACAAAACCTCCACACTTGTCTTCCACGTGTGCTTATATCATGGGGTAGTCATCTGTTTTGTCAAAAAGAAAACTTGAAATTAAAACAAACAAAATCAACAAACAACAACACAAAAACAACATTGATAATCAGATCAAACGAAACAAGAAAGAAATAAAATTCGACAACAACAATACACATTCAAATATACAAGTAGTTGTGATTGTGGCTCACATCTTCCTCTGGTTTTTACGTCCAGTAACGGCTGAAACGCCTTCTATGAGTCGGGGATTTGCTTCCCATCCAGTTTTCTTATAAACTGGCAAACAGGGTGTTTTTAGTCAGATTCCCTAGACTATAACACTGCAATTCATCACGAAATTGTGTCCATAGATTAAGCAATTCACGCTGAACAAGTCCACAAGAATGTGACTCGAGAGTTAACAAAAAATTATCCAGCGACTCATTACTCAAACCATTCTTAATAAATGAAAGTTTATCTTCTCTATTCCTGGATGCAAAACCTAATGAACGACAAGTCCGGTTACAATTCCATCTAGCACATTTATAACATACTTGTAACCTTTTTGCTCTTCGCCTCTTGGCGTAGTAGCTCTTTCCTAGACCAGGCATGTATTTTGCGAGAGTAATGTCCGGCTCACCGGACAATCTCACCTTGGCTTCGATAAGCCATCGGATATCAGCAGGCACATTTAGGAGCATCAACGCCCAAAGTCTAGTCATCCGTACTTTATAAATTTTAAACACAGCATTTTGAGGAAGTGAGGGAAAATATTTACGAAGGTTCGACAGAAAGATATCGGCATCCATTAAGGGAGACAAGAAGATATACCAGTAATTTCGTTTGAAGTCTATTCTTCTCCAAGATATGCACGATTCAATCATTCGAGCAATGACTTCAGTTCCCGTTTGGATGTTTCCTCAAGCTGTTGCACAAACGAATTCAAAGTACGGAATAATTAAATTAAACAAAAGGAAGGAAAAGAAAAGAGCAGAAACGAAACTAAAGACACATAAAAGAGATAACAACATAATAGCAAACAAAAGTCAAAAACAAGTAAAAAATATAAAAACAAATACGACAGATGGCAAAGAGA
>SNVD02002595.1:0-16543 GCA_013180625.2 Boswellia sacra
ACCAATAAACATTTCAAGCACACAGATCCATGCATCATTTATCATTTTCCAAGAGTTATTCTTAATTCAATCATTATCTTATCATCGACCCACAAAATGCCAGAAAAGAGGTACGTGGCGTTGTTACAACTGAGTCAAGATTGTATATTTCAACAATCCTTAGGACCAGTAGCCCGCAGACTTAAGGTTTCCAGCCTATATACCTTTATTATGAAAGAACAAAACAATAAACAAGACACTTCAAACAACATGAAATAAACAAACTACAGATTTATTGAGAGAGAATGCGTTTCAAGAGTTAAGAAAACCCCATATTTTGCCATTCTCAGGTTTTTCCACAATGTTTTTTTTTTTTCGAATCGAAACTGATAAAGACAAAAATACACAACAACTCGAAATTACATAAAACTAAACTTACTCAGAAAATAATAAAGTCCAACAAATCACAAACACAAACAAGTCAGTTAGAATGGGTCTAAAAAGTTTAGAAGTTAGCCTCCTTATTCAGCCATTATGGATTAAAGAAATCCAGAATGCGTTTCAAGAGAACTTGAACTTTTTAAGCCACCACTCTAAAAACCAAGATTAGAAAATATTACCTGGGAGGAAAGAAACAATCCTGAAAAATCTCAAAATAAATAACATGAAAAACTTCAAATTAAATAACATGAAAAACTTCAAATAAACACAATAAAAAGAAAACAAACAAAAACGAAGCAAACCAGTAAATAGAGATTACAGATGGAGTGTTAAATCCAGTTTACGCCTCTTATTGCCTTCTCCAAACCAATCAATCCGAGCTGTTGTTGGATCAGGCGAATAAACGAATTCTTGTAGTTTGTCAATTAACTCCCCTGCCGTTGAAGCTGTAACAAGGATTTGCCTCGCTGATGGTGAGATAAAATTTTTTTCTACAGCTTGATCAAGAAAAGACAACAAACCTTCAAAAAAGTTATTGACATTTAACAAACCAATGGGTTTTTTATGGATGTTTAGCTGTGCCCAAGAGGTTATTTGAAATATCTCCTCTAATATGCCATAACCACCGGGTAAAGCTATAAATGCATCGGACTTAACAATCATATGTGCAATACGCTCATGCATGCTAGAGACCTGTAACTCTTCCCCGATTGTATTGCCTACGATATCTCGTACAGCTAATTGTTTAGGGATAATGCCGAGAACTTTACTCCCTCCTAGGGATGCAGCTGTCGACACACACCCCATTAACCCAAGACTACCCCCTCCATAAATCAAATTAATCCCCCTCGCAGCCAATGTCCTACCAAGATCAAGAGCTGCTGTGGTAAACTCTCCATCTTTACCAAATTGCGATCCGCAAAATACACATATATTGCGGAATCGCCGAATTGGTGTTTTCTCCATTTCTACAAGTGCCCTAATCTTGTGTAAGACACGTCAGATATTATGCTTTTCAATTGCAAGACAGGTTATGGAATGACATATGAAAACATGCAGAATGTATATATACACACATAAAACTCTCAAATTTTGACACCTGGGGACATACTTTCGGTGGGGGTTGCTCGATGCAGATTTATTGCCCCAAGATTTGAAAAAATGAGATATGCTTTCGGCGAGGTTTGACAAAACCTACACACTTGTCTCCCACGTGAAGCATGAAAAATGGAAATACAATTTCGATGGGGTTTGACAAAACCGTCACACTTATCTTCCACGTGAAGCATGAAAAGTAAAGATATACTTTCGGTGGAGGTTGACCAAACCTCCACACTTGTCTCCCACGTGTACTTATGCCATAGGGTAGTCATATGGTTTGTCAAAAAGAAAACTTGAAATTAAAACAGACAAAATCAACAAACAACAACAACACAAAAACAACATTGATAATCAGATCAAACGAAACAAGAAAAAAAAATTCTACAACAACAACACACAGTCAAATATACAAGTAGTTGTGATTGTGGCTCACATCTTCCTCTGGTTTTACGTCCAGTAACGGCTGAAACGCCTTCTATGAGTCGGGGATTTGCTTCCCATCCAGTTTTCTTATAAACTGGCAAACAGGGTCGTTTTTTAGTCAGATTCCCTAGACTATAACACTGCAATTCATCACGAAATTGTGTCCATAGATTAAGCAATTCACGCTAAACAAGTCCACAGAATGTGACTCGAGAGTTAACAAAACATTATCCAGCGACTCATTACTCAAACCATTCTTAATAAATGAAAGTTTATCTTCTCTATTCCTGGACGCAAAACCTAATGAACGACAAGTCGGTTACAATTCCATCTAGCACATTTATAACATACTTGTAACCTTTTCGCTCTTCGCCTCTTGGCGTAGTAGCTCTTCCCTAGACCAGGCATGTATTTTGCGAGATTAATGTCCGGCTCACCGGACAATCTCACCTTGGCTTCGATAAGCCATCAGATATCATCAGGCACATTTAGGAGCATCAACGCCCAAAGTCTAGTCATCCGTACTTTATAAATTTTAACACAGCATTTTGAGGAAGTGAAGGGAAATATTTACGAAGGTTCGACAGAAAGATATCGGCATCCATTGAAGAGGAGAAAGAAGAGATATTACCGATAATGCGATCGAGTTTGCTTTTCTCCAAGATATGCACGTTTCAAACCTTTGGCGAATGACTTCAACTTCCGTTTGGATGTTTCCACAAGCTGCTGCACAAATGAGCTCAAAGCACAGAGTAATCAAATTGAACAAAAGAAAGGAAAAGAAAAGAGCAGAAACGAAACTAAAGACACATAAAAGAGATAACAACACAATAACAAACAAAAGTCAAAAACAAGTAAAAAAATATAAAAACAAATGAGACAGATGGCAAAGAGAGATAAAATCTGATCAATTTGATGGCCTATGAAAGGAATCTCCTCGAGACACAAAAATCGATCATTATTACCTCATTTTATTTTTCTTTTCTTCTTTTTTTTTATTTTTCAAAAACATTGGGTTGCCTCCCAATAAGCGCTTGGTTTAACGTCCTCAGCCCGACGTTGGTTCCATCATGGGAGGATCCAATCTCTGCTGTGCTTCTCTAGTGGGCTTGGATCCTTCTTTCAACAAGAAATGGTGCATGCATATGGCTGGGCCTTGGATGTTAGTAATCGTCCACTTAATAGTTGTTTTGTGATCTCTAAGTACTTGGACGAGTTTCGATTCTTGTATTGGTGCAAGGCCCATTTCTATTGTAACTGGCAAAGGATCTTTGTCACCCAAAAACACATGCCTCAAATAATCTGGAAGTAGCTTAAGCTCCAAGGTATTGGCTTTCATCACAGAAGGAAGAAGTTTCTCATTAGATAAAGGCAATATAATGTACGAAACATCATACCTGTTTGTGATTATAGCTATAGTCTCATCTAAGCATGCCATAGCTTCCTCCATTTCTTTGGACACTTGTATCAACCTTCTTGATTCCTTATAATTTTCTGTCCCTATGTGCTCACTAAAAGCCACTTCCAATCCATCCTTGCGAGTTAACTCAAAATGTTGTTGGGACAAAGAATCAATAACATCAACCGCAAAAACAGAATGCAAATCACTAGGGTACCTCATTATCTCAAAAATATTGAAACGAATCACCTCGCCATCGAATTCCATGGTGAGAGTGCCATCATGAACATCAATCTTAGTTCGAGCAGTTTTCAAGAATGGTCTCCCCAAAAGAATTGGTGTTGGATTAGGAGATGTCTCATCCTCCATTTCAAGAACATAGAAGTCTGCTGGGAAAACCAATTGATTTACCTGCACAAGCACATCTTCCACAACTCCCTTGGGATATGCATTAGAACGATCAGCAAGTTGAATGGTAATACCAGTTTCCGCAAGAGGTCCAAGATTTAAAGAAGCATAAATAGAATATGGCATGATATTAATAGATGCTCCTAAATCTAACATAGCTCTTTCAAACTTGGTTCTACCAATGGTGCATGGAATGGTGAACGTACCTGGATCTTTGCATTTCGGAGGAATTTTTCTTTGTAGTACAGCTGAAACATTTTCCCCCACGCTTACTTTCTCATTTCCCTTCAACTTTCTCTTGTTGGTGCATAACTCCTTGAGAAATTTTGCATAACGAGGTACTTGCTTAATAGCATCCAGAAGTGGTATATTTACCTCGATCTTGCGAAAAGTTTCCAGGATTTCCTGTTCTTGTTCCTCCTTCTTTGATTTTGCAAATCTGCTAGGAAAAGGTGGAGGAGTAACATATGAAGGAATTTGAGTTTTAAGGTCTACCTTAGAAGATGATGTTTTGTTCATGGTGGAAGTGGTGTCATCCCCGGCAACGGCGCCAAAAACTTGATGCGTTCGAAACTAGCAAGTATACTAGTCGCACAAGTAATAAAGTGATAAGTAAGATATCGTTCCCACGAGGATTGATTCTAATTGAATTTGTTATTCGAAAGCAAAACAGAATAAATGGGGGGTTTTGTTGATTGATTAACTAAACTCAATACGAAAGCAAATGAAGAATATACAATGCAAAGTTAAATCAATTGAGAGATACACAATGAAAGAAATCTGGTTAAGGGATTATTCTCTACCACAAGATATGGATTTGCGAATTAATCGTAGAATTGTCATCCAATTACACCATTGAAATTATCAACCGTAGATAACAACAAGCTCTGTTATCCCAATCTTTCCTTACTTTGTTGTTAAATAAAACAGGCTCTTTATTTAATCTCTATCCATTAAACAACCTAGAACAAGCTCTCTAAATTTAATTCAATGGATGCATTACGATAAGAAAGATAGGTTGATCTAAGCAATAAACACACAAGCTCGGATTATTTAACTTAGGTTGTATTCTCCAATTGCAATCTCTGATCACAATTTTGCTACTAATGATTAGAAATTCAAGACAATTACGGATCAAGATTTCTAGTCTAGCAATAGACAATATCCAGATTATATTCAGTTGGCCACCAAATACAATCCAGCAAGCAATCATAAGCATTAAACATGGGAAAATACAAGCAACTTCAATTAGAGAATTGGATAACAATTCCTTACACAATCAACTTACAAAAACCATATCAGGGGCTTTGAAATCACCCTCAACCAATTCAGATTCAGTTACACATGTTTAAGAACGTGGTAAATACAATACAACATGGAGACATTCCAGAAAATGAAAGGGAAGGGAAAAACTTAGCAAATTTGATGTAATTCTCTTTGGATTGTAGTTCTTCCTCTTTCCAAGCTTCCTTTCTCCTTCAAGAACTCCAAGAGATGAAAGAATTCCAGAGCTGCAGCCTCCACCACGTTCTCCCCTCTTCAAGTTATGAAATAAAACCCTAAAATGTGTTTAAATACTCTGCTACAGTAACGTGCTACAGTGTCCCGTATTATACATGCTACAGTGATGTGTGGAATTACATTTCTACACTTCTCACACTGTTTTGATTACAACTTTCGGTACACTGAATGGATTCATAAACCGTAAATTTCTCCAAAAAGTAGACTTCGAGAGCTTTTCAACGGTATATGATATGTCATCGGGTTCATTGTATATCAATACAATTAAATCCGAGAAGATGGTTGACTAGCAGAGGTGAAAATGAAGGGTTTTACTCCATTTTTGTGCAAGTTGCTCCAAAACTCCTACAAACATCAAAACCACACAAAAATATAAAAATACCAAGGAATATAGCAAAGAAACATGGACGAATTGATATGAAAATGATATATAAATAGACACTTATCAAAGATGTCAGTACTTAAAACCTGAGATGCATGGATACGCCAGTTACATTCTTCATTAGCACACTTTGCACTAAACCTAGACTTCTCATTATTAACCCTTGCTAACCTAATGCCCACTTGAACACAATAGTCCCTAAGAACTCTTCTAAAGTGTTTCACACCATCAAAACACTGCCCTACATGGAAACGAACCTTACCATCACTATCCAACTTGAACTGATTTTTATGGCAAAAGTTCTCTAATTGTTTAATTGAAGCTGTTTCGTCTTCAGAATCATTAAATGACCATATGTCATCATGATCACTGTCACAATTATCCATGTAGTTTTTCACCTCTTTTCCAATAACAACATCAGCTATCCCATGTGAACTGCTTACATTGCTACCCTTCACATTACTAATTTCAATATCTCCTGCCTTGAATTTATCACATGAGGCATCATGGACATCATTTTTATCATCTTGATTGTCTCCAATAAAGCCAACATTATCAAAATTATTTGCAAATAAAACCATTTTCGACACTGTAAAAAAAAATAAAAAGTTTAAAAGTATAACAATTATTAAATCATAGCAATGCAAATTTTCTTATGTTTCCATTAAGGAAAGATGCAACGTGGAACGGCGTGCTTGTATGATGACAAAATCACCAGCAACAATTAAGAAGAACCCTTACATATACTGACATTATTCAACAAATATTTAACAAATATGTTTCCATTAAGGAAAGATGCAAGGTGGACAATATATGCTATCTGTTTCTACATACTATACAAGAACAAAACCTCTCTTTTTTAGAAAGTAGCAATTCATGATGAGCAGCATTGTTTTCTGTTCCATATTCCAGTAAACTCAAAGATCAAGATTTACTCAATAGACAGTTAGCAATATAAATGCCTGTCCAAAATGTACATATCATAATCAAATTCTTCTGTAAGCTACTAACTATAATATAAAAAAACCCAAGTCCTCTTCTCTCACACCATTTTGGACAATAAGCTGCCATCTATTAAACAATAAGTTTGTTGCTTAATCTACCACTTAACACTAATGCCTGACTCACATATTCTTTTATTAATTCGTGGCATGTGTGGATTGATCAATAATTAACTGAGAAATCAACTATTTCAACAATGATTAAATACATTAACTACATGAATATAAGTAACTACAATTTGAAACATAAAATCGAGAGGCAGTAACAAGTAAATCATTCTTTGCACACACAACAACATAATAACTATCACTGCTCACATGCAATTTCCTAACCATATGCAGACAGCGGAATTGTTAAACAAAAAGCAAATGCATTTCCACAAAAGGCAAACCGTGTGTGAGCAATCAATCTAAATTAAAGCACAAAAAACAACCAAATTTCGCAACAACCCGCTGAATACACACAAAAAAACACCTCAATTCAGCCAATTCATTTCACCATTTCATTTCAAATTAAGGGAAACCCAATAAACACCTCAATTCAGCCATCAATTTCATTCTTATACACACAGAAAAACAAATCAATTCCACAACAAACCGCCCAATTTTGAGCAACCGACATCCACTACCACCAGCAAACACACCAATCTCCACACATTTTTCATTGAATAAATCCACAAAAACCCAATATATTCATTCGGTTCTTACCTCACACAACCGAGTATTAGTTGAGCAGATCGGCGACGGCGAATGAGAGGAGATAGGAAGAGGCGAGATGGGAGGTGGTGAGGTCGAGAAAGGCTAGACGACTGGCAAGCGACTGATGTCGAGGCTGCTGACGGTGGCGCCGACAACGATGACGATCTGTCGCGCTGGTTCTGCTTGTGTCCGTAGCCAAGATGAGCCGAGATAAGGAGATGAGAGGAGACGTGATGAGGCTGAGAAAGGCGAGATGACTAGCAAGCGGCTGATGTCGAGGCTGCTGACGGTGGCGCCGACAATGATGACGATCTACCGCACTGGTTCTGCTTGTGTCGGTTGCGAAGATGAGCCGAGATAAGGAGATGAGGAGACGATGTGTCGGAGGCGATGTGGCAAGGCAGATCGACCGACGGTTCTAAGGTGGTCTTCGATGGTGAAAGAGACGAGAGGAGGGGGCGAGGCAGATCGGCCGGTTCTAAGCATATGAGGAAACCTAAAACGATTTAAGGGTTTGGGAAATGTTTGTAGATTTGGGGACAAATCAGGGGTAAAAACGTCCTAAAATCTGTTTTATGAAAATGAGTTTATGTATATCGTTTTACCATTTCACCCTTCATTCATATGTGTTATTATAAAATTACGTAACTGTCCTTGATGTTAGTGGTTTTTTAAACGGAATAGGTTGGATGATGAATTTAATGTAAGTTTAAGGGTGTTTTTGATGAAAGTAACATAGTTGTCCTCTGAGTGTAATTAAGCTAAAACTCAAGAGTAGTATTTGATATTGTCCCTCATTTAATCAACATAACCTTCTAACGAACTGCTTATTGGGCTGTATTATTGCAGCTTTCGCCTTAAACATGGAGGGAGCTGAATTGTCAATCTGCAACCGAACAGTATAGATGGAGTTGCAACTTGCACAGATCAATTAATGAAGGGCTAGAATCGATAACGTTGCACGTGCCACCGATTATATTAATTGGAATAGTATAATACACGTATTATTAGGGACATATAATAAGACCAACCTAAGTTTTGATCTCTGTAGCTAGAAACAGACAGCTGTTTTTGCATTTTTCTGCAAATCTTTTCAACGCCGAAGTAGGATTTACCGGTTAATTATGATTATAAATAGAAGCTCGCTTGCACTGGCATTTCCAGCGTCTAGAGAGACATTCTAGCTATAGGCTTCCAGCAATGGCTTCTTCGCACCACCGTCTCTTCCTCTTCTCCGTTGCCCTCATTTTGTTCGGCTCCAATATTGACGCAAAAAAATCTAGTTCCCGTGCCTTCTGATTCAGTATCAAAAAAGATAATGCGACACTTCAATACTACGCTTTCATTGCGATGGGATACCCTGCGAAGTTGATGGATGTGGTCATTGATCTTGGAGGTCGGTTCCTTTGGTTCAACTGCGATAATGGTTACAACTCCTCAACCTATCGTCCCGTGCGCTGCGGCTCATCCAAATGTACGATTGCGAAAGGCAGCGGTTGTGTTGGTTGCAATGCCCCCGCTAGGCCTGGATGTACCAATAACACTTGTGCTCTCTATCCCTATAATCCATTTGAAAACTTCCCCGCAGTTGGAGGGCTAGGCGAAGATACCATGCTCCTAGCTGATGCTGATGGCAGGCGAGTCTTCTCTACTGCTGCGGATCTGCGCCGCTTTCCTTTCGCTTGTGGATCTGCAGACATGTTGGTTGGCCTTGCTAATGGTGCACAAGGGATGATGGGCTTGGGAAGAACTCAAATTGCATTGCCAATGCAGCTCTCTCTGGCGTTCAAGCTTCGGCGTAAGTTTGCTCTTTGTATACCCTCTTCAACCGAGTCGGGACAACGTGGGGACATTATCATTGGCGATATGACTTCTTACACCAAAGATATTGTGTCCAAGCTGCTTATTAAAACCCCACTCATCATCAACCCCGTCAGCACGGCTCCGATTTACTCTGAAGGTGATCCTTCTGATGAGTATTTCATTCATGTGAAGTCCATCAAGATAGATGGGAAAGTCGTTTCCTTCAACACTTCCTTGCTATCCATCGATAAAAATGGAGTTGGAGGAACAAAAATTAGTACAATAACTCCCTTTACAACTTTGCATTCGGCAATTTATAAAGCTTTGATTAGAGACTTTGTCAGGAAGGCTGCAGCTAAAAGAATAAATAGGGTGGCACCAGTATCTCCCTTCGGTATATGTTTCAGCTCTAGGAACATCGCTAGCACCATAACAGGACCGTCTGTGCCCACTATAGATCTGGAGCTGAAAGGCAACGGTACATTTTGGAGAATTTACGGTGCCAATTCCATGGTGAAAGTGAAGAAAAATGTTTTATGCCTGGGATTCGTAGATGGAGGTTCAGAGGCAAGGACTTCTATAGTTTTAGGAGGGCATCAATTGGAAGACAATCTGTTGGAGTTCGATCTTAAGTCTTCCAAGCTTGGAGTAAGCTCTTCGCTCTTGCTCCATAACACAAGCTGTTCCAATTTAAGAGTGTTTTAGTAAAGTGTACTCTGGTGATCTGTATGTTCAAATTACTCAAGGCAAAATCTTAGCCAATGGTTGGGTTCACGTACCACACGATTGATAATTACCCAATAACTTTATCAATCCCATTCTAATGGAATAATGGTTAAACTTTTGTTTTGCTCACTCTTATCCTTCTATCTGTTTGATGCGGTTCTTCTATTTTTATATGTATCTACTCTTCCATGACCCATGTTGGCAATTGAAGTGTCACACATTTGTTTGTGATTAATTTCACAAGAGGGTACATTGACGAGGAGTGAGAGTTGACAAAGATAAAAGTGATAAAATCATTCATTTTGAATAAATGTGATTCTATAGTCCCCTTTTATTTCTCAATAGCTTAATAAACGATAATGTTTAATCGCGCAATATTTACTTCTAAGTGGAAAAAGAGAAGGATAAAAATTTTCAAGTTATTATACTACATGCATGTAAATCTTTTCTATTCCATGGTGGAACAAAAATCGATTTTACAAAATTTTAATAATAATTTCTTTTATTTTGTTATAAAAAGAGCATAAAAAAGCTAGCTAAAGATTTTATGAGTAATACCATACATCCCAAATTTATCTCAAATTATGTATCCCAACTAACATGACATTAATAAAGAGTTATCAAATCATTTATTATATCATCTTGCGATCCATTTAGCACTTACTAATTAATTTCACATGATTTCAGAAATAAATTTAGGATAAAAATTAAGGATCAGTAATATTATTCAGATTTTAATTTCACACAAACTAAGATTATATTATAAGATAGTTATTGTATATTTGTTTTTTATATTTTAATCTATATAATAAATATATAATTAGTTTCATTTCATTTGAAACCAAAATTTAGTACATGGATTGATTTTGAAGAAACCTAAAAAATGATTGAGAAATAAATTCAAAATATAGATATTAAAATGAGATGAATGTGAAATGAAAATTGAGAGAGAAGATATGTTAAAAGATGTGAGTTGTGAGGAATTGTTTTTCTAAATTTAATTAAGTAGTATAAAGTATATAATTAGAATAATAGAAAGAGATTTACAGGATATAATGTTTGCCTTTCTCTTTCTATTTATTTTATTGATGCATGTACTAATGCCCTTATTCTAAGTTAAGCAGGCTCGTTTAAGTCAACCAGTCAACGGTAGGGACTAAATTGTAATTTGAGAAAATTTGAAACGAGGTGGTTGTTGTTATCCATAAAATACTTTAGTTTAACGAATGTGAGTCACATGTCACGTTGTTAGTGGTACCACAAACATCCCACTCACACTCTTTCTTTTCCGAGTTTCGACAAACAAAATTTAAAAAATTAATAAAAAGAACATTTGATAAATCAAATCATGCCCAAGTAACCATACCAAAAGGTGCCACCTAGATTTTCCTCGCAAATCACGTCTGAAAAGCAACTAGATAAACATTAGACAATATACTCATCGCCCACCGGACATCACATCACAACAAAACTAAAGCCTAAAAATCTAGTCAGCAATCTAAAAGAAATAAAAAAAAAATCCAAACCCTTATCCATCTGTTCTCTCCGCCATAAAACACATCGCCGATCCCCCGCATCGCAATTCACTTACAGACTACCATAATTTTACTCTCCTTTCATGGCTTCTCCTTCTTCTTTTCAATTTCTACTTCTACTTTCTTCCGTTATTTACCTCTTAAACATACTTCAAGCTTATGCTTTTCACTCGCACTCAAGTGCTACAGTCCTCCCCATCGTCAAAGATCACTCAACTTTACAGTATGTGACCACAATTTATCATGGTTCAGCTTCTCAGTTGCTTCCCATCAAGCTCGTTGTTGATCTGGGTGGTACCATGATATGGTTCGATTGCTCTTCCGGGTTCGGACCATCATCTCGCCGTCCGATCCCTAGTCAGTCAATCCAGTGCTCCAGAACAGGGGCAGCCCGTGATCGTGGGAGTAAAAGCTGTGATCTTTTCCCCGAGAACGCCAACACGGGATTGGCTACAAGAGGGGAGCTAGTGGAAGACACCATAGCCTTTTGGTCAAGGGAAGGGTCAAATGTAAACTCGTTAATCACCACCGTTGATCATTTTCTCTTCTCTTGTGCACCAATCTTTCTTCTGCAAGGCCTGGCAAGTGGGGCGAAGGGAATGTTGGGCCTGGGAAGGGCTCCAATTTCATTACCGTCGCAGCTCGCCACCGCAATCGGGCATAACAGAAAGTTCTTTCTTTGCCTATCATCATCAAATGGTGTCATATTCTCCAGCAATAATGATGCCCCTAAAGATTCCATTTTTGGGACGAAAACAAGGTCACTGATGCACACGCCTCTTGTTGGTACCTCACAAGACTACTTCATTAGCATCAAATCCATCGTAATCGCTGGCACCCCTATATCGCTTGATGGAAAAGTTTTGGCAAAATTGAGCACGATGGTCCCTTACACCACAATGGAGAGCTCAATTTATGCCACGTTTACAAAAGCCTACGACTTGGCAGCTTCTAAGAACATGACTAGGGTGGCACCCATGGCACCATTTGGGGTTTGCTATGGCTTGAAAGGCGTTGATGGGTCGTCGGTTCCTGTGATTGATTTGGTGTTGCAGAGTGAGATGGTGAAGTGGAGGATTCATGGGTCGAATTCTATGGTGAGAGTGAACCAGGAGGTTATGTGCTTGGGTTTCTTGGACGGTGGCGCGGAATTGGCGAGCCCAATTGTAATAGGGGCGGCCCAATTCGAGGATAATCTTTTGGAGTTTGATTTGGGTACATCCATGCTAGGATTTAGCTCGTTAAAGCAAACAAGTTGTTCCAACTTTGTGTCGGATTCTATGCTTCAAAAATCATTGTAAATTTTTGAATCTAACACTTAAAACACTTTTTGGATTTGATAAATAATGTATATGTTTGTGTGGCATTATAAGTGAAAAATGGGATTTAAGTGTGGGTATCTGTAAGTTTAATAACTGTAGCTAATTACTAATATTGCTTAGGTGTTTTAAAGACATTAATATAATTCGTATTGATTCACAAGATAGAAATTATTTGTAATTCTATCTTGATCGTAGTCATGCGGGGGCCATTCTAACGTTACTCATAATGACACTATTATAGTGGGTGTCTCTTGTCTTGGTTGAGTAATGTCAACTAATTCCATTCAATATCTCAATATACAAACATTTACCTAATTTTATGAAAATTCAGTACGGTTATAGATTATATTATCAAAATTTGAAATGTCAACTAATTCAGTTCAGTATAAGTACTGAAATCTAATATAAATTAAATTATGGGTAGTCTTAACAAGTGTTTTAAACCCTCAAAAGCTATGTAAATTCTGTCGAATATTGTATAAATTCTTTTAAAATATGTAAATTCTCTAAAAAAACGTTGTAAAAATTATTAAATATACAAATTTTAAACGAATTTAGACATTTTTTTAAAGTTTAATATATATCCTTAGGGTATAAGTTAATTAAGACTATCCTTCGTATATACATGAATCAAATTAATTTTATCTAATTAAATAATAGCACAAACATGTCGAAATATATGATGAACGGTTGAAGAATTAGATCATAAATGTGTAAATAAAATATATTAAATATATTAAATTTAATTAATGGATTTAGAATAATTTAATTGCATTAACTTTAATAAAAAATCTAATTCAACCTGATAAACTAATTGAAACCGAACAAAGCAGATGTAATTTAAGCCTTAGCTTATTTCAAATGTTGGAAATAAAAGTGAGGAAAAAAACATCGAGAAGCGTGACATTATTTCGACATTTTTTTTTACCTAGCATAACCAAATACAACCAACCCATTGTAATTTGTTAGTGAGCAGAAAAAGACGACCCAATATCGTTCTTATCAACAAAGTCAAAACTCAGTTCATGGACTCGAAACCACTGCATATCATGGCAGCCCAAGTTATTAGAAATTCAGATGCCACTTTTAAGTATTTTGATACTATTTATAGAATTCTGATGTCGTATGTTATAAATAACTTAACAAAAATTTATAATGACACATTTAACAGAGGTGAATAACTATATGTTTTATTTAATAAACAATGGCACGTACTTCACTATAGATGTACCACATGATTGAAGTATTCCACTAAGGAAATAATCCACAGATTACATAATAAGAAATAGCCTTTATATAAGCATTACATCAAACCACTTAACCATGAATGTAAGACCACTACTAACCACCTCTTACTTGAGAGATTATATAGGAACAAATCCCTAATTTGTAGTGATCAATTTAACTATAATTGAAACAACCCTACTTCCTAAAAAATAGGCCTAAACTTATCCCAACACAAGTTGCCATTCTTGACATCTTTTAGCCATTTCAACTCATAAATATGTATGTTTAATAAGAGCTTAATTCATTACATTACATTAATAGTGTCATTAAATTCCTCTACTTAAGCATATTTGTAGCCTTTGCATCTTTTGAATTAACTTCATCTTAATTTTGGTTTTTGTTATAGATTTGGTAAAATGGGTATAACTTTCTATTTATAAATCAGAATAATGCAAATCTTCATTTGTTGGAAAGCTGATTAAATTATATACAAGATTGTATTTCACCAGCATCATGAAATTCGAGCTCTTAGTGAAGCGAAAATGGGCTTGAAGTGAACCCATCTGCAGTTTTAGCCCAGCCTGACCATGCCTCCGTATTTTGACCATATCTCTTGATATATATATCCAAATCATATGAATCAAGATGTTCTAGAAAGCTGAGAGAAATATCTATAACTTTCATGAAGACATGTGATCAGAATTCTAAATAATTCATTGCCGAAATTGGTGGTCAAATTCGGTACATATGATGATCCAAATTGTCAACAAGATTTTACAATTGTCCACTTGTAATTTGACAAGTTTGCCCCTGAATGTATCTATAAATAGAGGTGCCTTGTGACCCATTAGGGCAGCTTGGCCTTGACTGGGATCTCTTGTTATTGTTTTTTTCTCTCTTGTGTTTTTATGTTATTAATGAATCTCATTTTTCTTGCAATTTGTTTTCTTTCTTTTATAATGTCTTGTTAAATTCTCTCTTGCTAGGGTGAAACCCTTGATATGAGAATAAGGATTTTCTAACCCTTTGATATGTGCTTAATAAAAATAATCTTTTGTTTTTTATTTTATATGATTTATATTTATTTCCCTAATCAATTTTGACATCACTCGTAAATTGGAGGTCTTGTTCTATTGTAGACAATCTTTGGTACATCAAATACTTGGATCCTTTCTAGATATTGTATGGTTATTCCTTACCAATATGAGTCTAGTTAGGAACTTTGATTTGTTATAGACATATGGCGATTGACACATTGGATACTTGAACCCATTTACAAGAAGTGGTTAATGAAACAAATATAATTCATATAACTAAAATTGGGCTTAAATGACATACCTTCCGATTGGAACCTCCTTGATGTGTGGATTCTAATTGAGTTATAATCATGTTGCTTATCCTTATTTGAAATATCAACGACGGAACCCCTAACCTTAGCTTTCATTGTTATTGTGTTAGTTTCTCTTACTTGTGTATTTCATTTATTCTCGTTTATTATTTATGAACTTGTTCTTTTATTTGCTATGGTAGGTTTTACCACCTGTTTCCATGGATAGTTTTACCACCTTTTATTTTTGTTTTACATTTGAATGGTCGGCAGTACCACCTACCATCTTAGCTTTTATTTGTTGATATTATCTTGTTATTCATTTAAATCATTCATATCATATTTGCTTACCTTATAGTTTGTACCGTTAAATCCCCTTCCTCGTGGATCGACCTCAATCTCATCGGGTTTATTACTTCGACACTCTTATACTTGGAGATAATCCTATTTTTGGATGTGTCAAGTTTTTGGCGTCGTTGCCGGGTAAAATTTGGCGTACAAAATCGTAAGTATTTTCTTTTCTCATTTTTTTTTTCATTTTTCTTGCGTGTGTTCATCTTTTCTTTCTCTTTGCATTAGTTGGTAGAATTGTTGGTAGCCACTCATCTTCTTTGGAAACCATGCTCATACCCAACCAAGAACATTAATGGACTACATAAATCTTATAAGAACTTGTGCACAATCATGTATGGTCTTCCCTCATGATGCAATATATTTAAAAAATGAACCAGATTTCATTCAATTCTTACCCCACTTTCATGGCCTAGATGTTGAAAACCCATATTTGCACTTGAGAGAATTTAAAGAGTTTTGTAACACATATAGTGACCTAAATTATACCATAAACATCTTTAGATTAAAGCTTTTTTCTTTTTCTTTAAAAGATAAAGCTAAAACATGGCTATAAAATCTTAGGTCAGGATCCATTAGCTCATGGGATGAAATGCAACAAAAATTTCTGAAAAAATTCTTTCCTCCTTATAGAACAAATTCTCTCAAAAGGCAAATCACCACTTTCACTCAAGAACAAGAAGAGACCTTTTACCAATTTGGGATAGGTATAAAGCATTACTTAATACTTGTCCTCACCATGGTTTGGAAACATGGACTAGTTTTGTTTTTTTATGAAGGGTTAACACCTCAAGATAGGTACCTAGCGGAAGTAATGTGTAATGGACAATTTAAAAATAAAGAACCTAATGAAGCAATGGATTACCTCGACTTACTAGCGAAAAATGCCCAAAATTGG
>SNVD02002597.1:0-16586 GCA_013180625.2 Boswellia sacra
TTTAACTCCATTTTTGTGCAAGTTGCTCCAAAACTCCTACAAACATCAAAACACACAAAAACATAAAAATACCACGGAATATAGCAAAAAAACATGGACGAATTGATATAAAAGTAATACATAAATAGACACCTATCAAATTCCCCCACACTTAGACTTTGCTAGTCCTCGAGCAACTAAAATGATACGAACCAAAACTAAACCGAAACAGAATCAAAGAAAAATTAAAACACACAAATGCTTCAACTTGCAAATAGGCCTCAAAGATTGTACTTGATTATAACCCAAGGAAACTTCAAAATAATGCACTTGATCAACAATTTTATCTCAAATATTAGTTTCGCTTCACTTCAATTCCTCAAGTGTGTGTGTGTGTAGAGCCATTCTCACCTAATCACTTGTAACCCGGATGAGTTTATGCTTAAAACTGAATCATATTTAATAGTGAAGATGTATGTATAAATAAACTCCATAGGCCTGTTTTTCAAGTCACTCTCCACTAATGTAGACATGTACAACACCAAGGATCAAGTAGGACTTTATTAAGCTTGTAACGTTTGGCTTGGGTGAAGGTATGATCAAGGATAATAATTTGGCTCAAATCACCCACAAATACATAAATCATTCAAGATTATGTAGAGCTCACCCCTATAACACAACTTTATTTTAATTCACCAGTTTACTCTCCCAAACTTATTTAGAACACTCAATCTTTTTTTTTTTTCTCTTCTCTCTTCTTCTTTTTTTTTTTTTTGTAGAAACAAAAGAACTACACATGAACAACCCCCACACTTTGTTGTGTTCACATTCTTTTTAGAAGCACCCAAGGGTCTAGAACTCTTTTTCTTTTCCTTTTTCTTTTTCTTTTTTTTTACTGCTTTCCATCCCCCCACACTTAAACAATACCTTGGGTCCTCATGTTTTAAGTATTTGAAGATAACGTACAATTTTTTTCTTTTCTTTTTTTCCTTTTTTTTTTTTTTTACAACATAATAAAACTCACGTGCATTGCTCATGGCACAATCCAACCTCCTCTAACTTCCCAAAACCAGAACATAGCTCAAAATGTAATTGCGAATGATTTACATGCTCATAGGTAAGGGATAAACTGTTTGGAATAAATTCAATTGAGATTAGGAAATCTTTTAGTGAGTTAACAAAGAAAAAGGTTTATAGAGGCTCAAAGGGGTAACTAGGGATCAATTTTAGTCAAGGTTTGCTCTTAAGGCTCAAACGATCCAAAGATGGCCTAAATCATTTCCCTAATGTTGCACAGTCTAGGATTTCGCCTCGAGTGACCATCAAACAAGTTCTAGAATTCATTGAAATCTGGAGAAACACTTAATTTACATAAACTTTCTCTAAGTGAACAAATAACTCAGTGATAATAGCTCAGTGCTCAATGTTGCGCAAGGAATCAAAAGCAAAGCGAAAACCAATAAACATTTCAAGCATACAGATCCATGCATCATTTATCATTTTCCAAGAGTTATTCTTAATTCAATCATTATCTTATCATCGACCCCCAAAATGCAAGAAAAGAGGTACGTGGCGTTGTTACACCTGAGTCAAGATTGTATATTTCAACAATCCTTAGGACCAGTAGCCCGCAGACTTAAGGTTTCCAGCCTATATACCTTTATTATGAAAGAACAAAACAGGATACAAGACACTTCAAACAACATGAAATAAACAAACTACAGATTTATTCAGAGAAATGCATTTCAAGAGTTCTAAGAACCGCCATATTCCTTCCTCTGCCATTCTCAAGTTTTGTTTTCTCCTCTCCACAAATTTCTCCGTTTTTGAATCGATAACTAATAAAGACAACACTTAACAACTCTAAATTACATAAAACTAAACTTACTCATAAAATAACAAAGTCCAACAAGCCAGCAAACAAAAACAAGTCAGTTAGAATGGGTCTAAAAAGTTTAGAAGTTAGCCTCCTTTTTCAGCCATTATAGATTAAAGAGATCCATAATGCGTTGCAAGAGGACTTAAACTTTTTAAGCCACCACTCTAAAAACCAAGATTAGAAAATATTACCTGGGAGGAAAGAAACAACCTGAAAAATCTCAAAATAAATAACATGAAAAACTTCAAATAAACACAATAAAAAGAAAGCAAACAAAAACGAAGCAAACCAGCAATAGAGATTACAGATGGAGTGTTAAATCCAGTTTACGCCTCTTATTGCCTTCTCCAAACCAATCAATCCGAGCTGTTGTTGGATCAGGCGAATAGACGAATTCTTGTATTTGGTCAAATGAACCTCCCCTGCAGTTGAGCTGTAACAAGGAATTTGCCCCCCCCCCCCCTCGCTGATGGTGAGATAAAATGTTTTTTCTACAAGCTTTGAAAATGCAAGAAAGAGACAACAAACCAATCCCCAAAAAAGTTATTGACATTTAACAAACCAATGGTTTTTTTATGGATGTTTAGCTGTGCCCAAGAGGTGATTTGAAATATCTCCTCTAATGTGCCATAACCACCGGGTAAAGCTATAAATGCATCGGACTTAACAATCATATGTGCAATACGCTCATGCATGCTAGAGACTTGTAACTCTTCCCCGATTTTGTTGCCTACGATATCTCGCACAGCTAATGGTTTAGGGATAATGCCAAGAACTTTACTTCCTCCCAAGGATGCAGCTGTCGACACACACCCCATTAACCCAAGACTACCCCCTCCATAAATCAAATGAATACCCCTCTCAGCTAATGTCCTACCAAGATCAAGAGCTGCTGTGGTAAACTCTCCATCTTTACCAAATTGCGCTCCGCAAAATACGCATATATTGCGGAATCGCCGAATTGGTGTTTTCTCCATTTCTACAAGTGCTCTAATCTTGTGTAAGACACGTTAGATATTATGCTTTTCAATTGCAAGACAGGTTATGGAATGACATATGAAATATGCAGAATGTATATATACACCCATAAAACTCTCAAATTTTGACACATGGGGACATATTTCGGTGGGGGTTGCTCGATGCAGATTTATCGCCGCCCAAAGATTTAAAAAATGAGATTTGCTGGTCGCCAAGGTTTGACCAAACCGGGGGGGGGGAGGGCCACAAACTTGGTTCTCCCAACGTGAAGCATGAAAAGTAGAGATATACTTTCGGCGGAGGTTGACAAAACCTCCACACTTGTCCTGTCTCTTATACACATCTAGATGTGTATAAGAGACAGGTCATCTGGTTTGTCAAAAAGAAAACTTGAAATTAAAACAAACAAAATCAACAAACAACAACAACACAAAAACAACCTTGATAATCAGATCAAACGAAACAAGAAAAAAATTCTACAACAACAACACACATTCAAATATACAAGTTGTTGTGATTGTGGCTCACATCTTCCTCTGGTTTTACGTCCAGTAACGGCTGAAACGCCTTCTATGAGTCGGGGATTTGCTTCCCATCCAGTTTTCTTATAAACTGGCAAACTAGGTCGTTTTTAGTCAGATTCCCTAGACTATAACACTGCAATTCATCACGAAATTGTGTCCATAGATTAAGTAATTCACGCTGAACAAGTCCACAAGAATGTGACTCAAGAGTTAATAAAACATTATCCAGCGACTCATTACTCAGGCCATTCTTAATAAATGACAGTTTATCTTCTCTATTCCTAGACACAAAACCTAATGACGACAAGTCTGGTTACAAATCCATCTAGCACATTTATAACATACTTGTAACCTTTTCGCTCTTCGCCTCTTGGCGTAGTAGCTCTTTCCTAGACCAGGCATGTATTTTGCGAGATTAATGTCCGGCTCACGGACAATCTCACCTTGGCTTCGATAAGCCATCGGATATCAGCAGGCACATTTAGGAGCATCAATGCCCAAAGTCTAGTCATCTGTACTTTTTAAATTTTAAACACAGCATTTTGAGGAAGTGAAGGGAAATATTTACGAAGGTTCGACAGAAAGATATCGGCATCCATGAAGAGGAGAAAAGAAGAGATATTACCGATAATGCGATCGGGTTTGTTTTTCTCCAAGATATGCACGTTTCAAACCTTTGGCGAATGACTTCAACTTCCGTTTGGATGTTTCCACAAGCTGCTGCACAAATGAGCTCAAAGCACAGAATAAGCAAATTGAACAAAAGAAAGGAAAAGAAAAGAGCAGAAACGAAACTAAAGACACATAAAAGAGATAACAACACAATAGCAAACAAAAGTAAAAAAAAACAAGTAAAAAAATATAAAAACAAATAAGACAGATGGCAAAGAGAGATAAAACCTGATCAATTTGATGGCCTACAAAGGAATCTCCTCGAGACACAAAAATCGATCATTATTACCTTATTTTATTTTTCTTTTCTTTTCTTTTTAATTTATTTTGCAAAAACATTGGGTTGCCTCCCAATAAGCGCTTGGTTTAACGTCCTCAGCCCGACGTTGGTTCCATCATGGCAGGGTCCAATCTCGCTGTACTTCTTAGTGGCTGGATCCTTCTTCGAACAAGAAATGGTGCAAGCATATGGCTGGGCCTTGGATGTTAGCAATCGTCCACTTAATAGCTTTTTTGTGAACTCTAAGTACTCGGACGCGTTTCTCTTCTTGCAGTGGTGCAAGGCCCATTTCTATTGTAACTAGCGAAGGATCTTTGTCATCCAAAAACACATGTCTCAAATAATCTGGAAGTAGCTTAAGCTCCAAGGTATTGGCTTTCATCACAGAAGGAAGAAGTTTCTCATTAGATAAAAGCAATTCAACGTACGAAACATCATACCTGTTTGTGATTATAGCTATAGTCTCATCTAAGCATGCCATAACTTCCTCCATTTCTTTGGACACTTGTATCAACCTTCCTGGTTCTTTGAAATTTTCTGTCCCTATGTGCTCACTAATAGCCATTTCCAATCCATCCTTGCGAGTTAACTCAAAATATTGTTGTGGCAAAGAATCAAAAATGTCAACTGCAAAAACAGAATGCAAGTCACTAGGGTACCTCATTGCCTCGAAAATATTGAAACAGATCACTTTGCCATCAAACTCTATGGTGAAAGTGCCATCATGAACATCAATCTTGATTCTAGCAGTTTTCGAGAATGGTCTCCCTAAAAGAATCGGTGTTGGATTAGGAGATGTCTCATCATCTATTTTAAGGACATAGAAGTCTGCTGGAAAAACCAATTGATTCACCTGCATAAGCACATCTTCCACAATTCTTTTGCGATATGCATTAAAATGATCAGTAAACTGAATGGTAATACCAGTTTTCGCAAAAGGTCCAAGATTTAAAGAAGCATAAATAAATGGCATGACATTAATAGCTGCTTCTAAATCTAACATAGCTATTTCAAACTTGGTTTTACCGATGGTGCATGGAATGGTGATCATACCTGGATTATTGCATTTCGGGAGAATTTTTCTTTGTAGTACAGCTGAAACATTTTCCCCCACACTTACTTTCTCATTCCCTTTTAACTTTCTCTTGCTGGTGCATAACTCCTTGAGACATTTTGTACAACGAGGTACTTGCTCGATAGCATCCAGAAGTGGTATATTTACCTCAATCTTACGAAAAGTCTCCAGGATTTCATGTTCTTGTTCCTCCTTCTTTGATTTTGCAAATCTGCTAGGAAAGGTGGAGGAGTAACATAAGAAGGAATTTGAGTTTTAAGATCTACCTTAGAAGATGATGTGTTGTTCATGGTGGAAGTGGTGTCATCTTTTTCATCAGTTTGTGATTTCTTTGTCAGGTTTTGGATACTTGCCCCAGTTTTCATTTGCTCTCCATTTTGAATTTGCTCTTCATTTTGCAAAGTTATCGCACAAGAATTCTCTCTTGGATTGATCACCCGTTTGACAGGATAATTTTTCTGAGCCTTGGCCCTCAAATTTGCTCATGCTAGTGGCCAATTGTCCCATTTGATTTGCCAGGTTTTGGATACTTGCCCCAGTTTCCTGCTGGAATTGCATTGTGTTAGTGGCAAGTGCATTAACAATATCCTGGAGTGACATACCTGAGTTTTCTGGAGCTGGTTGTAGTGCTAGTTGTGGCATTGGTGGTGATTGCATTTGAAATGGTTGCTGCACTCTAGGTTGATTAAAACCTTGTAGTTGATTTGGTATGGTATTTGAGACGATTGGTTGATGATTTCAGTAACTGAAATTAGGGTGATCTTCCCATCCAGCATTGTAAGTGTTAGAGAAGGGATCATACCATTGCCTTGTTTGTCCTGGAAATCCACCCATGGCATTGGCTTGTTCCATATATTCTTCCTGTAAAGTTGGATACATGTCGATTGGATGCTCCATGGTAGAATATATCCCACATGCATAAGATTTCTGTATTTCTCCTGCAGCCATGTTTTCCACAAGAGAAGTTAGCTCAGAAAGTTGTTGTTCAATGTTCTGAATGCTTACCTCATTTACACTCCAATGTAATTATGGCTCAAATTGGCTACTGAATTGTTGGAAATTTACTGCCATGTCGCCTAAACACAAACAATCAGAAAAGAAAAACAAAGAAAATATGAATCAACAATGAAAACAAAATAACAAATCGATTAGAAAATCAATCCCCGGCAACGGCGCCAAAAACTTGATGCGTTCGAAACTAGCAAGTATACTAGTCGCACAAGTAATAAAGTGATAAGTAAGATATCGTTCCCACGAGGATTGATTCTAATTGAATTTGTTATTTCCAGCAACAATAAACTAAACAGGGGGGATTTTTGTTGAATGCTTTACTAAATGAAATAAGAATGCAAGTAAAGAATAACAAACAGAAAGTAAATTTGAATGAAAAATCAATGGGAGAAAGCTGGTTAAGGGATCCTTCTCTACCACAAGATATGGATTTGCGAATTAATTGTAGAATTGTCATCCAATTACACCATTGAAATTATCAACCGTAGATAACAACAAGCTCTGTTATCCCAATCTTTCCTTACTTTGTTATTAAACAAAACAGGCTCTTTATTTAATCTCTATCCATTAAACAACCTAGAACAAGCTCTCTAAATTTAATTCAATGGATGCATTATGATAAGAAAGATAGGTTGATCTAAGCAATAAACACACAAGCTCGGATTATTTAACTTAGGTTGTATTCTCCAATTGCAATCTCTGATCACAATTTTGCTACTAATGATTAGAAATTCAAGACAATTACGGATCAAGATTTCTAGTCTAGCAATAGACAACAACCAGATTATATTCAGTTGGCCATTCAAATACAATCAGCAAGCAATCATAAGCATTAGATATGGGAAAATACAAGCAACTTCAATTAGAGAATTGGATAACAACTTCTTGCACAATCAACTTACAAAAACCATATCAGGGGCTTTGAAATCACCCTCAACCAATTCAGATTCAGTTACACATGTTTAAGAACGTGGTAAATACAATACAACATGGAGACATTCCAGAAAATGAAAGGAAGGGAAAAACTTAGCAAATTTGATGTAATTCTCTTTGGATTGTAGTTCTTCCTCTTTCCAAGCTTCCTTTCTCCTTCAAGAACTCCAAGAGATGAAAGAATTCCAGAGCTGCAGCCTCCACCACGTTTTCCCCTCTTCAAGTTATGAAAATAAAACCCTAAAATGTGTTTAAATACTCTGCTACAGTGAATTGCTACAGTGCCCGTATTATACATGCTACAGTGACTTGTGGAATTATATTTCTATACATCTCACACTGTTTTGATTACAACTTTTGGTACACTGAATGGATTTATAAACCGTAATTTCTCCAGAAAATAGACTTCGAGAGCTTTCCAACGGTATATAATATGTCGTCGGGTTTATTGTATATCAATACAATTAAATCCGAGAAGATCACTGACTAGCAGAGGTGAAAATGAAGGGTTTTACTCCATTTTTGTGCAAGTTGCTCCAAAACTCCTACAAACATCAAAACCACACAAAAACATAAAAATACCAAGGAATATAGCAAAGAAACATGGACGAATTGATATAAAAGTAATACATAAATAGACACCTATCAGTGAACCAATCCAATTATGAAATGAAAAATATGCATGGCTGGTTGAGAAAACTAAGAAAGAGATGACAACTCATCAAACTCATCTAATGAAACAATGACAAGCGATTATAAGTAGTTGAAAGAATTTTAAAAAAATAAAATAAAAAATTAACCTCCTTTAACAAGTTGCTTATTGTTAATGGCTTTAATGCTTGACATACCACTTCAGCGTTGTAAGGTGGTATGCCTATCTATGTGAGTATTTTCCAATAACTAAAATAATTGCCTCAATTTCTTACCCTTGTTTTAAGGCACAATTGTCTATATGCATATATAAAAAAGTAGACAAATGTTGATAGAGTAAATACGGGTGGGTTACTGATGCAGGACATATTAGGAATAAAATTAGGGTTTTCTATTTAATTTTAAAGATTTTTAATAAGTTAGGGATTTTGACTTCATTAATTGAGAGTAATCTTAATTAAAGTTATTTTATTAATTAATAGTTTACTATTTTATGTAGGATTTAATTTTAGTATTTTCTTGTTTAAGTTGAGATTAGATTCTATTTCCTAGTCCAGTAATGTATGTTTGCACTATAAATATATTTCATTAGTTATTTGAGGAACCTCGTTCTTTATCAATTAGTATTAGAGCATGGTTTGATCCCCTCTTGTACTAATTATCCATTTTTTTTACCCATAAACCGTAAATGTCCCATCATCGTCAATTAATTTTACCTCAATTTTACCTTCCATCACCCATTGATTTCCACCAAAAAAAAAAAAAAGAGCTCCAGCCACTGTTTTTATTCATCATTGATTGATGTTGACCATTGTTGATTGGAGTTGATCGACGCTATTTGCAACACTGCCACAACCATCATAATCGCCTCGTTGCAATTTACAATCTGTCCTTTAATACTATCTTCAAATTTCTACCGTAATGCTGTCAAAATGTCATTCAAAGTTTCATCATGTCGCCCCCCAAGGCTTTGGTTTGTTTTAGTTTTGCTCTTCATGTTTTAGAATTTTTGTTTTAGCTGCTATTCAATCAGTCCACTATATTCTTGGTTCTTGTCAGTTTAGTCCCTATGGCCAACTACCTTCACCAAGATTCACCCTCAATCCAACAACCGAAAATGCTTCATCCTAAAAAACTTCAACAATTAACCACTCTAATAACTTTGGAAATCAAAAATCATCAAATCACAAGTGATGTGAAAACTTTGAAAGTTAGCCATCAACAATTAGTTAATAGAATGGATAATATGGAACAAACTTTCAACAAAATCCAATCTCAATTTCGTACAACTCCTTACAAGACTAGAACAAATTCTGAAGAATGAACCTTTGGAAGATAAAATTATAAGTGAGGATGAATGTGATGATTATAGTGAAGATAATGACACAAGTGAGATTGATCTTGAAGATGGGCATGAATTTGAAGGTGATATTAGAGTCGAGGGCGAGATGAACTCTAATGATGACATGGAGCCTATTTGTGAAGTTGTGCCAATGATTGAAGAAGATCCGATTGAAATCCAATATTCATCTCAAGTGGTTGATTTCATAGGTTTTAATTTATATTTGGGTCCATCTATTTCTATCATTGGGTCAACATTCTTGGTGAATTCTTGATTATTGTTTCTCCACCAACATTGAAGGTCATTAAAGCATCATCAAATTTTCTATCACGTGTGCCTATGGTATTGGATCATCACAAAGTGAAGATTTCGATTGATGACTCTCCAATGCTCGTGTAAGATAAGAAATGGCGTTTCCTTTTTGACAGTTTCCTTCTTGACAACTCACCAAGAGTCGAGTTCTTTCAAGTTTTTCCTGATGGGAGCACAATTCATGCCCCATGTTAATTAACTTCTTATCTTCTTCTATTGAACCTTTTTTCGAACTCTAGTTTGCAACATCAAATCACCAATAACTTTCCAGCAAACTAAGTACAAGATTTAAAATAAAGACGGTGCAACAACAAACACCAACTTGGTAATATACTAAGGGCATAAGTTTGACAAAATTTTCAATTTTATGCTGGCTGCAGGGTGAGTTTTAAGTGCATTCCATTTCTTTCGGTGGAACAGAAAGGGCCATGAAAAGCATCATCCCTTCCACATATCAGCAAACTCATTAGGCTCTAATGGATTTGCAAGCTCATGCATCTTTCTCCTTGCATTGGCTTTAACTTTCTTTGCATACTTACCAGCCTCCTGCCTTTTCTCCAATGCTCGAATCAAATGAGATGCATCTTACGTATAATGATAAAATTAAGCCACAACCTGAATATAAGATGAGGGGAGAATGAGAAGGCAGGTTTATAAGAACCACAAGCATATCTCAAAGAATGTAACTTCTACTTGAGAGCTAAACGATAGTCAGTCGGGAAGAATACTGATTTCCACCGAAAGAAGAGAAATTTAAAACCTCTACCTGATTTGGTGATACGTAAAGTGGATTCTCATACAGAGTTGGGCCTCCAAATTAAGCTGCCACCAGATATCTTGATTGGATTCAAACAAGAGTCTTGACATTGGAGCCCCACCAAATCTCCCTTCAACCCTACTTTAAATAAAAATTTTATTATATATTTCAATTTTACATAATTCCTTAAATAACCATTCCAAAGGCCAAAAGAGGAAGAAGAAAGCCAATTCCAAAATCCTAGAACATTGCAACCACACAGTCTATATCTGATGCTGAATGTTTTCTAGCTTTTTCCTGATATATAGAACATTGAAGATTGTTTTCAGTTTTTAATTAATTTACTTGCTAGGTTCCCATTTATAGAAGTTTGTTTTCAGTTTTTAACGAATTACTTGCAGGGTTCCCGTTTCTTTTTGTAATATCTACCATAAATTCACAGAGGTGCCAAAAAGGATAGGGTTTTGCTTCATGTGATGAATATATAGCCTGCCTGAGTATAGAGATACAAGGATTAATTTCCATGATTACTTTTCGAATTTCATTTTCAGTTAATAAAAAAGTGAAATTTTCAAGACCTTGAGAATTTAAAATACAATAATAGTGAGAATTTGAAGTGTTGATCGGTTGAAATATTTCACAGCAATGGATTCATCAACTTCACCCTCAGAAATTTAACTGAAAAAATCAATGCAGCCGGACACACAGAAAGCAATCAATTTTTTTAGCTTCATCGATAGGAGAAAAAGAAAACTCTATGAAGGAAATTTTCAAACATCTGCAAGATATAATAGTTTGCCATAATGAATTTATACTTTAAGGCAGTCTATAAATAAATATATTTTTAACTTTATTATTTAAACCCATTAAATGGGTTTTTTGGTAATTTCAATTCAAAATATTATTAATAAAATAAAATAAATAAACTGGGGCTTAGCATTTTCTCAAATTGAACGAATAGCAAGAATGTAACCCAGACCACACCTATAGAGAAAAGTAAATGACTAGAAACCTCGATAAGGGTCATTTTATCTAGGCATCCCCAAGCTACTTTAACTGATTCATTGTAAGGAAACTATTTGTGAGGTAGAAACAAAGAGATCAATATCATGACAAACAATTTCAAAAATTAAAAGCTTCATAACCATATAACAAAGAGATAAAATAACTTTGACGATTTAAATTAACCGATACCTGATAGCTTTCTTAAAAGTTCAGTTTTTAATTCTTCAAAATGAAGGGAGACAAAAAGCTCCTTTTCCCCGTTTTGAAAGTTGACTTTATGATATAGCTAATTATCCATATCTAATCGAACCTGTTCTGGAGTTATATCAGCATATCACGCATAATGTTGGCTCCAAGACTTTCAATTAATGATTAATGAATAAGACCAATTGAGATACCCAATAATTAAGGACTTCAATAGATTTAGATAGTTCTCCATCAGATATCACAAGATAACTCCATGATATTCAATAATGCTTCTAACATCATTGCTACGATCGTTGCACATTTCTTAGAAATTTAAATAGGTTAATGTTATGAACCCCCTACCTTTTAGCTTTATTTTATCAATATGGATCGTTTATATTTTTCATAAATTTAATTTCTATATTTTGAAAAAATCATCACAGACTCCCTTCAGTTAACTTAACTGTTAAATATTTGTAGCCTTTTAAAATTAATGTAATATGAAGATGGTGACATAAGGATTCAAATCCAAGACTTCTTGTATTTCAGCTTGTCCTTAACCCCCCACCAAACCAACTTTTGGACATTGAACTAACAACATAATAAAATATCTCTTATTGTTCTACTAAATACACAAAATAAACTCAAAAGCAAATGGAATCTGGTACCGTGATGATTCAAACCCATGGCTTATGCTCCAGTGTGCCCTTAACCACTCAGCCGCACCAACTTTTAGACATTGAGTGAACAACACATTAATAAAACATTCCTATTCTATAAGTACACTACCAGAGCACGATCTGCCATCTTCTTCTTCTTATACAATCCTTTTTTTCCTCCTTCCCTCACCAACCATGAGCCACTCTCACTCCTCATGTCACAACTTAAAATCGATTTCTTCATCATTCTCCTCCTCTACCTTTCTCTCTCTAACCCAACAATCACACCACTTTTCTCTCTCTAATCCGACATTATTTTTTATGAAATAGGTCTTAATTTATTTATGATTTTATCTATTTTGATTAATGGGTTGTTCTTTTTCTTCCGTTGTTCATGGTGGTGACTAAGTTCTTGAGGTGGTGGTGTTTGTTTCTGGGTTGCTTGCTTGTTGGCTCACAAGATGTTGAAGTTGAGGTGTGAGCTTGGATTTTAGGTTTGTGCTGGCAATGATTGGATTTTTTTTAGGAGTGATATTTGCAGTTTAATTTGTTTTATAGGTCATTTCAAATTTTTTATTTAATTTTTAATTGAAATTATTTAATTTAAGAATTTTTTGAAGGGTATTTAAGTAATTATATGATATTTGGATGAAAAGATGACGCCATTTAACAGTAAATTTAATAGAAGGGATGTCTTTGATAACTTTTATAAAATATAGAAACAAAATTTATGAGAAAATACAAATTCTTTATATTGATGAAATAAAGCTAAAAGGTAAGAGAGGCTCATAACATTAACCTGAATTCAAATCTACAAACTAGCCAGCAATATCTAAAACATCTTGTAATGCTGAGGCTAGAGGCTTTAGGTTATTCATCTTTGCCGTGGGAGAGGATGATCTACTTGATGGTCCAGTAAGTAGTGCGGAGTTTGGATTTGTAAACAGTTCTTCTCTTATGGAACGTAGATGACTCGTGATCAAGAAGCGTGACTAAAATCACTCCCCCGCTTGCGAAGTGCAAGTTACTCTCGCGGTGTTGACGTCAAACGAAAAGGGAATAACTTGTTTATTGCAGTTCAACTCTCTTCAAAACATTTTGTATTTTGGCTGAACAACCGCTAATTAGCGTAGGAATAAGCATGCCACATCTCTAAGTTTGATGTTTTGACAAAAAAGTATCGCTTTTTAATATAACTTACATGACCCGACGATTTGTACACTAGTTAGGTCCAACAAAAAAAAAAAAAAAAAGGAGTAGTACAGAGGAATTCATTTAGACGCCCTCCTCGCCATATGTACAAAAGCAGGTTAAAGTTCATAAGCAGGGAACCTAGCTTCAGATGGTTCAATTATGTCTAGAAAGAGATAAGCCATTCCTCCGATACCTTCGAACAGGGAATAAGGGCGATCACCTCCATGCATCTTGCCTTCTGATATAAGTTTTTGCCCTCTATCATGTAGAAAGCAAGCAAATGCTTTGGCCTTGTAAAAGTACTCCACATTTCCAGTCAAACGGTAGAGTGACAAAAAAACATAGGCGTTTCCACTGATTCCGTGACAAATGCCAACTCGCTTAAGCAGACCCCTTTGCCATACGACCTCTGCTGCATCCACAGCAGCTTGCAAAAATTCTTTGTCTCCGAAAACCTGACAATTTAAATATTTTAGAGAAGACAGTTCAAGCTTTGTTAATTTCATGATTATTTAGAAAAGTGACATACGACCTTACAGAAAAAGGATTTGCAAATTTAGTTCATGGCCAACAAAAATAGAAGTGATTCTCATGAAAAGACTTGAAAATTGACGTTCGAAGCCGTATCTAATAGTTTAAACTTTGGTCAGGCGGTTTTCTAATATAGTATTAGAACTAAAGTTTCCTCATTCAAATCCCTCACATGTTACATCAATCTCAATTCAGCTTGACGGTATCACTAGGCTAATTCACCTTAAAATTGTACCCCATGTTACGTGTGTACAGCCTGTTGGACTTGAACATTAATACTGGCTCTCATATTACAGTTAAAGATTTTTAGGTCAAACAGTTCCTCGGCAACTAATCTTTGGGTAGGCACGACAAATCATGCAATTATTTCTATCAACTACCTTGGCTTCCTATGCAAATAATCTGAACAATTAGAAGTAGAATTGTTAAAGCGAGATAATATTACCTGAGCTGCTTTCACAAGGGTAAGAGTGACCCCAGGAGCACCATGGCACCAATGCACAAGACAGTCTGATTCACTTCCTTCACTTGTAGGATAATTACCACTTGGGAAACGATTCTTAATCATGTAGCGAAGTGTATTCTTGACATCCTCCACCTCATCAGGTTTCAATTCCATGTCCAACAAAACTTGAATAATACCAGCCAGTCCATGTGCAGCACCCCAGTATTTTTTCCCATGCCATTCATACATTAAAGGATATCTTCCCTTCTTAGCCAATCTTCTACCAGCCCTAATAATTTCATCAACAACTGCTCTCTATACAGACGTGACATCAAATCAAAAAGAGAATTAATTCAATAATTCAATCCTCTTAATGAAGATACAATGAGATGAAAAAAGAGCATAAGTATTTTACCATACAGGCAGTAGGTATTGTCTCTCTACCAATATTCTTGTTTAAGAATGAACAGGCCCATAAGAACCCCGCTCGCCCATATAATAACTCATTAGGCAAGTCACTAGGAAGTTTGATCTGCTCTCAGTAGAGAAAAATTGAATTTTAAAATAAAAACAAATAAAGACATTTCAACTTATTGGGGGTAAAATGTCATCAAGAGAGGAAAAAGCTATCTAATCAGGTACCTCTTTGAACTGAGTCATGTAGTGATCAAGTAGCCTCTCATCACCAGCATGTTTTGCCACGACAGCACCAAGAGCACAGACGCCAGCCCGCCCACATATGAATGTCACACGTCTCCATGCATCACATAAAAAACTAACAAAATCAGATCAATCATTTATAATGGTGTTTAAGTCAGCACTTGAAATTGCAGTCGGGTGAACACCAACCAAGTACTGAATCATACCAAGCAACAACCCAAGCAGAATATATTTTCATTCCATTTCATTTTGGCAAGTATCTTCCCGCTGGCATAGGTAACACACTTGAATTTGCATTGGTTCACATAAAAAGAACAAAATCTATCTAATTAAATTTTCTCAAACTGAAGCTGACCTTCCATTGTGCGCACAATTACAACGAAGCCAGTTAGCAATTTCGGCAATCACAAATATCTCATAGCAGTTCCAAACTCAAATTGCTTATTCAAAGAGATGAGGTCATTGAGCGTTGAAACAGAAATGGGGAGCAATTTCCACTGACTTTGAGCATTTCCACATATCAAACAACCAATCAACTTTTTATTTTCTACCAACATGCTCATTTACACCCGCAAGGTAGATCACAAACGATTTCAAAGCAATCCCAAATATAAACAGCAATATTAGCTCATTACTGGGAAATAATAAGTTCACATTTTTATTAACTTCTAAAACAATTTGAACTTATGAAGCTACGATCCTTACTTGCTTCAAACATGCATGCATAAGCGTTAATGAGTAGAAAGAAAGTACCCAGAATCTCCAGAAGCAGAATCACAAGCCTTGACAATGTCAGAGCACAATTTAAGATCATTCTCATTCTTGGTCACCTGATAAGCTTTGAACAGCAAGTAAGCTGTCCCAAGCGCACCCGTGTACAAAGTGTAATCGTGGACGCGCTTTCCACTCAATCCCCACGTTTCATTCACAACCTAAACAGTTAAAAAAAAAAAAAAACGCAAACACTTAGCCCACATCACGTAAAGGCCACACAAACGGACAGTTGAAAAGCGAGTGACTTCGGTGGGAACAAATTAAAATGAACAGAACCCAAAAGAGAGTGGAGTTTTTTTTATGCGGGCATATATCGGGCAGAGTGAAATTACAGTTTGTTTGATAGCAAGAGCCGAAGTTTTGAGCTTCTCGGAGAGTGTTGCGAAGGGAAGAGAGAGGAGGTTGGTGAGAGAGTCATGTGCTGTGAGTGATGTTTCTGGTGGTATTTCATTTGGAAAGAAACGATCAGACATCGCTCTGGAGCTGTGTTTGCTTCCTCTTGCTGGTTGAAGCGCCGAATTCAATATGTTAGAATTTCGCAGAAACCTTGGCGGAGGTGAAGGTCCGGGAGAGTGAGAGTGTGGGCGTGACACAGACAGATGTCGCCTCCTAGTAGACTACACGTTAAACATTGCTTAAGTGTTACAATAGATAAGTTTGAGAGAAAAAATTTTAATTATTATTTTTTTTATTGTCTATTTAAAATTCTAAATTGGAACATAAAAATAAAATATAAAAA
>SNVD02002598.1:0-16405 GCA_013180625.2 Boswellia sacra
CTAGTACTGCTCTCGCCCATGCACGCTTTACTGCGGAGTTCTGATGGGATCCGGTGCATTAGTGCTGGTATGGTCGCACCCGTCAAGTGTTGCGCGCTACGTTTACTTAACCACCCGCCTGCTCGGCCCTGTCTCTTATACACATCTAGATGTGTATAAGAGACAGGCATTGAGCACGCCTCGGCGTAAGGCAACCGCGACGCGCCACCTGCTCGGCCTCGAACATTCCTCCTAAACATTGAGCACGCCTCGGCGTAAGCCAACCACAACGCGAGACGCCCGTCGGATGGAGAACAAAACCGGACGAAAATAAAAACGACGCAAAAGAGGGGTGCAACACGAGGACTTCCCAGGAGGTCACCCATCCTAGTACTGCTCTCGCCCAAGCACGCTAAACTGCGGAGATCTGATGGGATCCGGTGCATTAGTGCTGGTATGGTCGCACCCGTCAAGTGTTGCGCGCTACGTTTACGTAACCACCCGCCTGCTCGGCCTTGGACATTCCTCCTAAGCATTGAGCACGCCTCGGCGTAAGGCAACCACGACGAGCCACATGCTCGGCCTCGAACATTCCTCCTAAACATTGAGCACGCCTCGGCGTAAGACAACCGCAACGCGAGACGCACGTCGGATGGAGAACAAAACCGGACCAAAATATAAACGACGCAAAAGAGGGGTGCAACACGAGGACTTCCCAGGAGGTCACCCATCCTAGTACTGCTCTCGCCCAAGCACGCTTAACTGCGGAGTTCTGATGGTATCCGGTGCATTAGTGCTGGTATGGTCGCACCCGTCAAGTGTTGCGCGCTACGTTTACTTAACCACCCGCCTGCTCGGCCTTGGACATTCCTCCTAAGCATTGAGCACGCCTCGGTGTAAGGCAACCACGACGCGCCACCTGCTCGGCCTCGAACATTCCTCCTAAACATTGAGCACGCCTCGGCGTAAGCCAACCGCAACGCGAGACGCACTTCGGATGGAGAACAAAACCGGACCAAAATAAAAACGACGCAAAAGAGGGGTGCAACACGAGGACTTCCCAGGAGGTCACCCATCCTAGTACTGCTCTCGCCCAAGCACGCTTAACTGCGGAGTTCTGATGGGATCCGGTGCATTAGTGCTTGTATGGTCGCACCCGTCAAGTGTTGCGCGCTACGTTTACTTAACCACCCGCCTGCTCGGCCTTGGACATTCCTCCTAAGCATTTAGCACGCCTCGGCGTAAGGCAACCACGACGCGCCACCTGCTCGGCCTCGAACATTCCTCCTAAACATTGAGCACGCCTCGGCGTAAGCCAACCACAACGCGAGACGCACGTCGGATGGAGAACAAAAACGGACGAAAATAAAAACGACGCAAAAGAGGGGTGCAACACGAGGACTTCCCAGGAGGTCAACCATCCTAGTACAGCTCTCGCCCAAGCACGCTTAACTGCGGAGTTCTGATGGGATCCGGTGCATTAGTGCTGGTATGGTCGCACCCGTCAAGTGTTGCGCGCTACGTTTACTTATCCACCCGCCTGCTCGGCCTTGGACATTCCTCCTAAGCATTGAGCACGCCTCGGCGTAAGGCAAACACGACGAGCCACCTGCTCGGCCTCGAACATTCCTCCTAAACATTGGGCACAGCCTCGGCTAGCCAACCGCAACGCGAGACGCACGTCGGATGGAGAACAAAACCGGACCAAAATAAAAACGACGCAAAAGAGGGGTGCAACACGAGGACTTCCCAGGAGGTCACCCATCCTAGTACTGCTCTCGCCCAAGCACTCTTAACTGCGGAGTTCTGATGGGATCCGGTGCATTAGTGCTGGTATGGTCGCACCCGTCAAGTGTTGCGCGCTACGTTTACTTAACCACCCGCCTGCTCGGCCTTGGACATTCCGCCTAAGCATTGAGCACGCCTCGGCGTAAGGCAACCACGACGCGCCACCTGCTCGGCCTCGAACATTCCTCCTAACCATTGAGCACGCCTCGGCGTAAGCCAACGCACGCGTGACGCACTCGATGGAGAACAAACCGGACAAAATAAAAATACCAAAAGAGGGGTGCAAACACGAGGAACCTTCCCAGAGGTCACCCATCCTAGTACTGCTCTCGCCCAATCACCTTAACTGCGGAGTTCTGATGGGATCCGTGCATTAGTGCGGTATGTCGCACCCCGTCAATTGTTGCGCGCTAACGGTTTTAACTTAACCACCCCGCCTGCTTCGCCTTGGACATCTCCTAAGCATTGAGCACGAGGCCTCGGCGTAAGGCAACCACGACGCGCCACCTGCTCGGCCTCGAACATTCCTCCTAACCATTGAGCACGCCTCGGCGTAAGCCAACCGCAACGCGAGACGCACGTCGGATGGAGAACAAAACCGGACGAAAATAAAAACGACGCAAAAGAGGGGTGCACCACGAGGACTTCCCAGGAGGTCACCCATCCTAGTACTGCTCTCGCCCAAGCACGCTTAACTGCGGAGTTCTGATGGTATCCGGTGCATTAGTGCTGGTATGGTCGCACCCGTCAAGTGTTGCGCGCTACGTTTACTTAACCCGCCGCCTGCTCGGCCTTGGACATTCCTCCTAAGCATTGAGCACGCCTCGGCGTAAGGCAACCACGACGCGCCACCTGCTCGGCCTCGAACATGCCTCCTAAATTGAGCACGCCTCGGCGTAAGCCAACCGCAACGCGAGACGCACGTCGGATGGAGAACAAAACCGTACCAAATAAACGACGCAAAAGAGGGGTGCAACTCGAGGACTTCCCATGAGGTCACCCATCCTAGTACTGCTCTCGCCCAAGCACGCTTAACTGCGGAGTTCTGATGGGATCCGGTGCATTAGTGCTGGTATGGTCGCACCCGTCAAGTGTTGCGCGCTACGTTTACTTAACCACCCGCCTGCTCGGCATTGGACATTCCTCCTAAGCATTGAGCACGCCTCGGCGTAAGGCAACCACGACGCGCCACCTGCTCGGCCTCGAACATTCCTCCTAAACATTGAGCACGCCTCGGCGTAAGCCAACCGCAACGCGAGACGCACGTCGGATGGAGAACAAAACCTGACCAAAATAAAAACGACGCAAAAGAGGGGTGCAACACGAGGACTTCCCAGGAGGTCACCCATCCTAGTAGTGCTCTCGCCCAAGCACGCTTAACTGCGGAGTTCTGATGGGATCCGGTGCATTAGTGCTGGTATGGTCGCACCCGTCAAGTGTTGCGCGCTACGTTTACTAACCACCCCCTGCTCGGCCTTTGCATTCTCCTAAGCATTGGCACGCTCGTCGTAAGGCACCCACGACGCGCCACCTGCTCGGCCTCGAACATTCCTCCTAAACATTGAGCACGCCTCGGCGTAAGCAAACCGAAACGCGAGACGCACGTCGGATGGATAACAAAACCGGACCAAAATAAAAACGACGCAAAAGAGGGGTGCAACACGAGGACTTCCCAGGAGGTCACCCATCCTAGTACTGCTCTCTCCCAAGCACGCTTAACTGCGGAGTTCTGATGGGATCCGGTGCATTAGTGCTGGTATGGTCGCACCCTGTCAAGTGTTGCGCGCCTACGTTTACTTAACCACCCCCGGCCTCGGGCCGTTGACATTCCTCCTAAGCATTGAGCACGCCTCGCTTAAGTGCAACCAACGACGCCCACCTGCTCGGCCTCGAACATTCCTCCTAAACATTGAGCACGCCTCGCGTAAGCCAACCGCAACGCGAGACGCACGTCGGATGGAGAACAAAACGGCAAAATAAAAACGACGCAAAAGAGGGGTGCAACACGAGGACTTCCCAGGAGGTCCCCCATCCTAGTACTGCTCTCGCCCAAGCACGCTTAACTGCGGAGTTCTGATGGGATCCGGTGCATTAGTGCTGGTATGGTCGCACCCGTCAAGTGTTGCGCGCTACTTTTACTAAACCACCCGCCTGCTCGGCCTTGGACATTCCTCCTAAGCATTGAGCACGCCTCGGCGTAAAGGCAACCGCGACTCGCCCCCTGCTCGGCCTCGAACATTCCTCCTAACTTGAGCACTCATCGCGTAAGCAACGCAACGCGAACGGCACGCGGATGGAGAAACAAAACCGGACCAAAATAAAACGACGCAAAAGAGGGGTGCAACACGAGGACTTCCCAGGAGGTCACCCATCCTAGTACTGCTCTCGCCCAAGCACGTCTTACCTGCGGAGTTCCTGATAGGGATCCGGTGCATTTAGTGCTGGTAGGTCGCACCCGTCAAGTGTTGGCGCGCTACGTTTACTTAACCACACCCCTGCTCCGGCTTAGACATTCTCTTAAGCATTGAGCACGCCTCGGCGTAAGGCAACACGACGCGCCACCTGCTGCGGCCTCGAACATTCCTCCTAAACTTGAGCACGCCTCGGCGTAAGCCAACCGCAACGCGAGACGCACGTCGGATGGAGAACAAAACCGGACCAAAATAAAAACGACGCAAAAGAGGGGTGCAACACGAGGACTTCCCAGGAGTTCACCCATCCTAGTACTGCTCTCGCCCAAGCACGCTTAACTGCGGAGTTCGGATGGGATTCCGGTGCATTTAGTGCTGGTATGGTCGCCCCCGTCAAGTGTTGCGCGCTACGTTTACTTAACCACCCGCCTGCTCGGCCTTGGACATTCCTCCTAAGCATTGAGCACGCCTCGGCGTAAGGCAACCACGACGCACCACCTGCTCGGCCTCGAACATTCCTCCTAAACATTGGGCACGCCTCGGCGTAAGCCAACCACAACGCGAGACGCACGTCGGATGGAGAACAAAACCGGACGAAAATAAAAACGACGCAAAAGAGTGGTGCAACACGAGGACTTCCCAGGAGGTCACCCATCCTAGTACTGCTCTCGCCCAAGCACGCTTAACTGCGGAGTTCTGATGGGATCCGGTGCATTAGTGCTGGTATTGTCGCACCCGTCAAGTGTTGCGCGCTACGTTTACTAAACCACCCGCCTGCTCGGCCTTGGACATTCCTCCTAAGCATTGAGCACGCCTCGGCGTAAGGCAACCACGACGCGCCACCTGCTCGGCCTCGAACTTTCCTCCTTAACATTGAGCACGCCTCGGCGTAAGCCAACCGCAACGCGAGACGCACGTCGGATGGAGAACAAACCCGGACCAAAATAAAAACGACGCAAAAGAGGGGTGCAACACGAGGACTTCCCAGGAGGTCACCCATCCTAGTACTGCTCTCGCCCAAGCACGCTTAACTGCGGAGTTCTGATGGGATCCGGTGCCTTAGTGCTGGTATGGTCGCACCCGTCAAGTGTTGCGCGCTACGTTTACTTAACCACCCGCCTGCTCGGCCTTGGACATTCCTCCTAAGCATTGAGCACGCCTCGGCGTAAGGCAACCACGAGGCGCCACCTGCTCGGCCTCGAACATTCCTCCTAAACATTGAGCACGCCTCGGCGTAGCCAACCGCAAGCGAGACGCACGTCGGATGGAGAACAAAACCGGACCAAAATAAAAACGCGCAAAGGGGGTGCACACGAGACTTCCCCAGGAGGTCACCTCCATCCTAGTACTAGCTCTCGCCCAAGCACGCTTAACTGCGGAGTTCTGATGATCCGGTGCATTAGTGCTGGTATGGTCGCACCCGTCAGGTGTTGCGCGCTAAGTTTACTTAACCACCCGCCTGCTCGGCCTTGGACATTCCTCCTAAGCATTGAGCCTGTCTCTTATACACATCTAGATGTGTATAAGAGACAGCGCGCCACCTGCTCGGCCTCGAACATTCCTCCTAAACATTGAGCACGCCTCGGCGTAAGCCAACCGCAACGCGAGACGCACGTCGGATGTAGAACAAAACCGGACAAAAATAAAAACGACGCAAAAGAGGGGTGCAACACGAGGACTTCCCAGGAGGTCACCAATCCTAGTACTGCTCTCGCCCAAGCACGCTTACCTGCGTAGTTCTGATGGGATCCGTGCGTGTGCTAGTTATGGTCGCACCGTCAGTGTTGCGCGCTAGTTACTTAACCCCCCGCCTCTCGGCCTGGACTTCGCCTAAGCATTGAGCACAGCCTCGCGTAAGGCAACCACGACGCGCCACTGCTCGGCCTCGAACATTCCTCCTAAACATTGAGCACGCGCTCGGCGTAAGCCACCGCACGCGAGAGACGCCGTCGGATGGAGAACAAAACCGGACAGAATAAAAACGACGCAAAAGGGGTGCAACACGAGGACGTCCCAGGAGGTCACCCCTCCTAGTACTGCTCTCGCCCAAGCACGCTTAACTGCGGAGTTCTGATGGGATCCGGTGCATTAGTGCTGGTATGGTCGCACCCGTCAAGTGTTGCGCGCTACGGTTACTTAACCACCCGCCTGCTCGGCCTTGGACATTCCTCCTAAGCATTGAGCACGCCTCGGCGTAAGGCAACCACGACGCGCCGCCTGCTCGGCCTCGAACATTCCTCCTAAACATTGAGCACGCCTCGGCGTAAGCCAACCGCAACGCGAGACGCACTTCGGATGGAGAACAAAACCGGACCAAAATAAAAACGACGCAAAAGAGGGGTGCAACACGAGGACTTCCCAGGAGGTCACCCATCCTAGTACTGCTCTCGCCCAAGCACGCTTAACTGCGGAGTTCTGATGGGATCCGGTGCATTAGTGCTGGTATGGTCGCCCCCGTCAAGTGTTGCGCGCTACGTTTACTTAACCACCCGCCTGCTCGGCCTTGGACATTCCTCCTAAGCATTGAGCACGCCTCGGCGTAAGGCAACCACGACGCGCCACCTGCTCGGCCTCGAACATTCCTCCTAAACATTGAGCACGCCTCGGCGTAAGCCAACCGCAACGCGAGACGCACGTCGGATGGAGAACAAAACCGGACCAAAATAAAAACGACGCAAAAGAGGGGTGCAACACGAGGACTTCCCAGGAGGTCACCCATCCTAGTACTGCTCTCGCCCAAGCACGCTTAACTGCGGAGTTCTGATGGGATCCGGTGCATTAGTGCTGGTATGGTCGCACCCGTCAAGTGTTGCGCGCTACGTTTACTTAACCACCCGCCTGCTCGGCCTTGGACATTCCTCCTAAGCATTGAGCACGCCTCGGCGTAAGGCAACCACGACGCGCCACCTGCTCGGCCTCGAACATTCCTCCTAAACATTGAGCACGCCTCGGCGTAAGCCACCCACAACGCGAGACGCACGTCGGATGGAGAACAAAACCGGACGAAAATAAAAACGACGCAATAAGCGGGGTTGCAACAAGGGACTTCCAGGAGGTCACCAATCCTAGTACTTGCCCTGCCCAAGCACGCTGTAAACTGCGGAGTTCTGATGGGATCCGGGCATTAGTGTGGTAAATGGGGGGGGGGGTGGGGGGGGGGGGGATCGCACCCGTCAGGTGTTGCGCGCTACGTTTACTTAACCACCCGCCTGCTCGGCCTTGGACATTCCTCCTAAAGATGTGTATAAGAGACAGGGCAACCACGACGCGCCACCTGCTCGGCCTCGAACATTCCTCCTAAACATTGAGCACGCCTCGGCGTAAGCCAACCGCAACGCGAGACGCACGTCGGATGGGGAACAAAACCGGACCAAAATAAAAACGACGCAAAAGAGGGGTGCAACACGAGGACTTCCCAGGAGGTCACCCATCCTAGTACTGCTCTCGCCCAAGCACGCTTAACTGCGGAGTTTGATGGGGATCCGGTGCATTAGTGCTGGTATGGCGCACCCGTCAAGTGTTGCGCGCTACGTTTACTTAACCACCCGCCTGCTCGGCCTTTGACATTCCTCCTAAGCATTGAGCACGCCTCGGCGTAAGGCAACCACGACGCGCCACCTGCTCGCCCTCGAACATTCCTCCTAAACATTGAGCACGCCTCGGCGTAAGCCAACAGCAACGCGAGACGCACGACGGATGGAGAACAAAACCGGACCAAAATAAAAACGACGCAAAAGAGGGGTGCAAAACGAGGACTTCCCAGGAGGTCACCCATCCTAGTACTGCTCTCGCCCAAGCACGCTTAACTGCGGAGTTCTGATGGGATCCGGTGCATTAGTGCTGGTATGGTCGCAACCGTCAAGTGTTGCGCGCTACGTTTACTTAACCACCCGCCTGCTCGGCCTTGGACATTCCTCCTAAGCATTGAGCACGCCTCGGCGTAAGGCACCCACGACGCGCCACCTGCTCGGCCGCGAACATTCCTCCTAAACATTGAGCACGCCTCGGCGTAAGCCAACCGCAACGCGAGACGCACGTCGGATGGAGAACAAAACCGGACCAAAATAAAAACCTGTCTCTTATACACATCTAGATGTGTATAAGAGACAGTCCCAGGAGGTCACCCATCCTAGTACTGCTCTCGCCCAAGCACGCTTAACTGCGGAGTTCTGATGGGAACCGGTGCATTAGTGCTGGTATGGTCGCACCCGTCAAGTGTTGCGCGCTACGTTTACTTAACCACCCGCCTGCTCGGCCTTGGACATTCCTCCTAAGCATTGAGCACGCCTCGGCGTAAGGCAACCGCGACGCGCCACCTGCTCGGCCTCGAACATTCCTCCTAAACATTGAGCACTCCTCGGCGTAAGCCAACCGCAACGCGAGACGCACGTCGGATGGAGAACAAAACCGGACCAAAATAAAAACGACGCAAAAGAGGGGTGCAACACGAGGACTTCCCAGGAGGTCACCCATCCTAGTACTGCTCTCGCCCTAGCACGCTAAACTGCGGAGTTCTGATGGGATCCGGTGCATTAGTGCTGGTATGGTCGCACCCGTCAAGTGTTGCGCGATACGTTTACTTAACCACCCGCCTGCTCGGCCTTGGACATTCCTCCTAAGCATTGAGCACGCCTCGGCGTAAGGCAACCACGACGCGCCACCTGCTCGGCCTCGAACATTCCTCCTAAACATTGATCACGCCTCGGCGTAAGCCAACCACAACGCGAGACGCACGTCGGATGGAGAACAAAACCGGACGAAAATAAAAACGACGCAAAAGAGGGGTGCAACACGAGGACTTCCCAGGAGGTCACCCATCCTAGTACTGCTCCCGCCCAAGCACGCTTAACTGCGGAGTTCTGATGGGATCCGGTGCATTAGTGCTGGTATGGTCGCACCCGTCAAGTGTTGCGCGCTACGTTTACTTAACCACCCGCCTGCTCGGCCTTGGACATTACTCCTAAGCATTGAGCACGCCTCGGCGTAAGGCAACCACGACGCGCCACCTGCTCGGCCTCGAACATTCCTCCTAAACATTGAGCACGCCTCGGCGTAAGCCAACCGCAACGCGAGACGCACGTCGGATGGTGAACAAAACCGGACAAAAATAAAAACGACGCAAAAGAGGGGTGCAACACGAGGACTTCCCAGGAGGCTGTCTCTTATACACATCTACTGCGGAGTTCTGATGGGATCCGGTGCATTAGTGATGGTATGGTCGCACCCGTCAAGTGTTGCGCGTACGGTTTATTAACCACACGCTCTGCTCGCCTTGGACCTTCCTACTAAAGCATTGAGCACGCCTCGGCGTAAGGCAACCACGACGCGCCACCTGCTCGGCCTCGAACATTCCTCCTAAACATTGAGCACGCCTCGGCGTAAGCCAACCGCAACGCGAGACGCACGTCGGATGGAGAACAAAACCGGACCAAAATAACAACGACGCAAAAGAGGGGTGCAACACGAGGACTTCCCAGGAGGTCACCAATCCTAGTACTGCTCTCGCCCAAGCACGCTTAACTGCGGAGTTCTGATGGGATCCGGTGCATTAGTGCTGGTATGGTCGCACCCGTCAAGTGTTGCGCGCTACGTTTACTTAACCACACTCCTGCTCGGCCTTGGACATTCCTCCTAAGCATTGAGCACGCCTCGGCGTAAGGCAACCACGACGCGACACCTGCTCGGCCTCGAACATTCCTCCTAAACATTGAGCACGCCTCGGCGTAAGCCAACCGCAACGCGAGACGCACGTCGGATGGAGAACAAAACCGGACCAAAATAAAACCGACGCAAAAGAGGGGTGCAACACGAGGACTTCCCAGGAGGTCACCCATCCTAGTACCGCTCTCGCCCAAGCACGCTTACCTGCGGAGTTCTGATGGGATCCGGTGCATTAGTGCTGGTATGGTAGCACCCGTCAAGTGTTGCGCGCTACGTTTACTTAACCACCCGCCTGCTCGGCCTTGGACATTCCTCCTAAGCATTGAGCACGCCTCGGCGTAAGGCAACCACGACGCGCCACCTGCTCGCCTCGAACATTCCTCCTAAACATTGAGCACGCCTCGGCGTAAGCCAACCGCAACGCGAGACGCACGTCGGATGGAGAACAAAACCGGACGAAAATAAAAACGACGCAAAAGAGGGGTGCAACACTAGGACTTCCCAGGAGGTCACCCATCCTAGTACTGCTCTCGCCCAAGCACGCTTAACTGCGGAGTTCTGATGGGATCCGGTGCATTAGTGCTGGTATGGTCGCACCCGTCAAGTGTTGCGCGCTACGTTTACTTAACCACCCGCCTGCTCGGCCTTGGACATTCCTCCTAAGCATTGAGCACGCCTCGGCGTAAGGCAACCACGACGCGCCACCTGCTCGGCCTCGAACATTCCTCCTAAACATTGAGCACGCCTCGGCGTAAGCCAACCGCAACGCGTGACGCACGTCGGATGGAGAACAAAACCGGACCAAAATAAAAACGACGCAAAAGAGGGGTGCAGCACGAGGACTTCCCAGGAGGTCACCCATCCTAGTACTGCTCTCGCCCAAGCACGCTTAACTGCGGAGTTCTGATGGGATTCGGTGCATTAGTGCTGGTATGGTCGCACCCGTCAAGTGTTGCGCGCTACGTTTACTTAACCACCCGCCTGCTCGGCCTTGGACATTCCTCCTAAGCAATGAGCACGCCTCGGCGTAAGGCAACCACGACGCGCCACCTGCTCGGCCTCGAACATTCCTCCTATACATTGAGCACGCCTCGGCGTAAGCCAACCGCAACGCGAGACGCACGTCGGATGGAGAACAAAACCGGACAAAAATAAAAACGACGCAAAAGAGGGGTGCAACACGAGGACTTCCCAGGAGGTCACCCATCCTAGTACTGCTCTCGCCCAAGCACTCATAACTGCGGAGTTCTGATGGGATCCGGTGCATTAGTGCTGGTATGGTCGCACCTGTCTCTTATACACATCTAGATGTGTATAAGAGACAGTTACTTAACCACCCGCCTGCTCGGCCTTGGACATTCCTCCTAAGCATTGAGCACGCCTCGGCGTAAGGCAACCACGACGCGCCACCTGCTCGGCCTCGAAAATTCCTCCTAAACATTGAGCACGCCTCGGCGTAAGCCAACCGCAACGCGAGACGCACGTCGGATGGAGAACAAAACCGGACCAAAATAAAAACGACGCAAAAGAGGGGTGCAACACGAGGACTTCCCAGGAGGTCACCCATCCTAGTACTGCTCTCGCCCAAGCCTGTCTCTTATACACATCTAGATGTGTATAAGAGACAGGGTATGGTCGCACCCGTCAAGTGTTGCGCGCTACGTGTACTTAACCACCCGCCTGCTCGGCCTTGGACATTCCTCCTAAGCATTGAGCAGGCCTCGGCGTTATTTTAGGCAACCACGACGCGCACTGCTCGGCCTCGAAATTCCTCCTAAACATTGAGCACGCCTCGGCGTAAAGCCAAACGCAACGCGAGACGCACGTCGGATGGAGAACAAAACCGGACCAAAATACAAAACGACGCAAAATGAGGGTTTGCAACACGAGGACTTCCCAGGAGGTCACCATCTAGTACTGCTCTCGCCCAAGCCACGCTTAACTGCGGAGTTCTGATGGGATCCGGTGCATTAGTGCTGGTATGGTCGCACCCGTCAAGTGTTGCGCGCTACGTGTACTAACCACCGCCGGCTCGCCTTGCGACATCCTCCTAAGCATTGAGCACTCCTCGGCGTAAGGCAACCACGACCGCGCCACCTGCTCGGCCTCGAACAGTTCCTCATAACCATTGAGCACGCCTCGGCGTAAAGCCACCGCAACGCGAGACGCACGTCGGTATGGAGAACAAAACCGGACCAAATAAAAACGACGCAAAAGGGGGGTGCAACACGAGGACTTCCCAGGAGGTCACCCATCCTAGTACTGCTCTCGCCCAAGCACGCTTAACTGCGGAGTTCTGATGGGATCCGGTGCATTAGTGCTGGTATGGTCGCACCCGTCAAGTGTTGCGCGCTACGTTTAATTAACCACCCGCCTGCTCGGCCTTGGACATTCCTCCTAAGCATTGAGCACGCCTCGGCGTAAGGCAACCACGACGCGCCACCTGCTCGGCCTCGAACATTCCTCCTAAACATTGAGCACGCCTCGGCGTAAGCCAACCGCAACGCGAGACGCACGTCGGATGGAGAACAAAACCGGACCAAATAAAAAACGACGCAAAAGAGGGGTGCCAACACGAGGGACTTCCCAGGAGGTCACCATCCTAGTACTGTCTCGCCCCAAGCACGCTTAATGCGGAGTTCTGATGGGATCGGTGCCATTAGTGCTGGTATGGTCGCACCCGTCAAGTGTTGCGCGCTACGTTTACTTAACCACCCGCCTGCTCGGCCTTGGACTTCCTCCAAGCATTGAGCAACGCTCGGCGTAAGGCAACCACGACGCGCCACCTGCTCGGCCTCAAACATTCCTCCTAAACATTGAGCACGCCTCGGCGTAAGCCAACCGCAACGCGAGACGCACGTCGGATGGAGAACAAAACCGGACCAAAATAAAAACGACGCAAAAGAGGGATGCAACACGAGGACTTCCCAGGAGGTCACCCATCCTAGTACTGCTCTCGCCCAAGCACGCTTAACTGCGGAGTTCTGATGGGATCCGGTGCATTAGTGCTGGTATGGTCGCAACCGTCAAGTGTTGCGCGCTACGTTTACTTAACCACCCGCCTGCTCGGCCTTGGACATTCCTCCTAAGCATTGAGCACGCCTCGGCGTAAGGCAACCACGACGCGCCACCTGCTCGGCCTCGAACATTCCTCCTAAACATTGAGCAAGCCTCGGCGTAAGCCAACCGCAACGCGAGACGCACGTCGGATGGAGAACAAAACCGGACCAAAATAAAAACGACGCAAAAGAGGGGTGCAACACGAGGACTTCCCAGGAGGACACCCATCCTAGTAATGCTCTCGCCCAAGCACGCTTAACTGCGGAGTTCTGATGGGATCCGGTGCATTAGTGCTGGTATGGTCGCACCCGTCAAGTGTTGCGCGCTACGTTTACTTAACCACCGCCTGCTCGGCCTTGGACATTCCTCCTAAGCATTGAGCACGCCTCGGCGTAAGGCAACCACGACGCGCCACCTGCTCGGCCTCAAACATTCCTCCTAAACATTGAGCACGCCTCGGCGTAAGCCAACCGCAACGCGAGACGCACGTCGGATGGAGAACAAAACCGGACCAAAATAAAAACGACGCAAAAGAGGGATGCAACACGAGGACTTCCCAGGAGGTCACCCATCCTAGTACTGCTCTCGCCCAAGCACGCTTAACTGCGGAGTTCTGATGGGATCCGGTGCATTAGTGCTGGTATGGTCGCAACCGTCAAGTGTTGCGCGCTACGTTTACTTAACCACCCGCCTGCTCGGCCTTGGACATTCCTCCTAAGCATTGAGCACGCCTCGGCGTAAGGCAACCACGACGCGCCACCTGCTCGGCCTCGAACATTCCTCCTAAACATTGAGCAAGCCTCGGCGTAAGCCAACCGCAACGCGAGACGCACGTCGGATGGAGAACAAAACCGGACCAAAATAAAAACGACGCTATAGAGGGGTGCAACACGAGGACTTCCCAGGAGGTCACCCATCCTAGTACTGCTCTCGCCCAAGCACTCTTAAATGCGGAGTTCTGATGGGATCCGGTGCATTAGTGCTGGTATGGTCGCACCCGTCAAGTGTTGCGCGCTACGTTTACTTAACCACCCGCCTGCTCGGCCTGGGACATTCCTCCTAAGCATTGAGCACGCCTCGGCGTAAGGCAACCACGACGCGCCACCTGCTCGGCCTCGAACATTCCTCCTAAACATTGAGCACGCCGCGGCGTAAGCCAACCGCAACGCGAGACGCACGTCGGATGGAGAACAAAACCGGACGAAAATAAAAACGACGCAAAAGAGGGGTGCAACACGAGGATTTCCCAGGAGGTCACCCATCCTAGTACTGCCCTTCGCCCAAGCACGCTTGAACTGCGGGAGTTCTGATGGGATCCGAGTGCATTAGTGTGGTATGGTCCGCGCCGTTCAAGTGTTGCGCGATACGTTTACTTAACCCACCCGCCTGCTCGGCCTTGGACATTCCTCCTAAGCATTGAGCACGCCTCGGCGTAAGGCAACCACGACGCGCCACCTGCTCGGCCTAGAACATTCCTCCTAAACATTGAGCATGCCTCGGCGTAAGCCAACCACAACGCGAGACGCACGTCGGATGGAGAACAAAACCGGACGAAAATAAAAACGACGCAAAAGAGGGGTGCAACACGAGGACTTCCCAGGAGGTCACCCATCCTAGTACTGCTCTCGCCCAAGCACGCTTAACTGCGGATTTCTGATGGGATCCGGTGCATTAGTGCTGGTATGGTCGCACCCGTCAAGTGTTGCGCGCTACGTTTTCTTAACCACCCGCCTGCTCGGCCTTGGACATTCCTCCTAAGCATTGAGCACGCCTCGGCGTCAGGCAACCACGACGCGCCACCTGCTCGGCCTCGAACATTCCTCCTAAACATTGAGCACGCCTCGGCGAAAGCAAACCGCAACGCGAGACGCACGTCGGATGGAGAACAAAACCGGACCAAAATAAAAACGACGCAAAAGAGGGGTGCAACACGAGGACTTCCCAGGAGGGCACCCATCCTAGTACTGCCCTCGCCAAGCACGCTTAACTGCGGAGTTCTGATGGGATTCCGGTGCAATTAGTGCTGGTATGTCGCGCCCGTCAAGTTGTTGCCGCGCTACGTTTACTTAACCACCCGCCCTGCTCGGGCCTTGGACAGTCTCCTAAGCATTGAGCACGCCTCGGCGTAAGGCAAACCGCGACGCGCCACCTGCTCGGCCGAACATTTCTCTAAACATTGAGCACGCCTCGGCGTAAGCCAACCGCAACGCGAGACGCACGTCGGATGGAGAACAAAACCGGACCAAAATAAAAACGACGCAAAAGAGGGGTGCAACACGAGGACTTCCCAGGAGGTCACCCATCATAGTACTGCTCTCGCCCAAGCACGCTTAACTGCGGAGTTCTGATGGGATCCGGTGCATTAGTGCTGGTATGGTCGCACCCGTCAAGTGTTGCGCGCTACGTTTACTTAACCACCAGCCTGCTCGGCCTTGGACATTCCTCCTAAGCATTGAGCACGCCTCGGCGTAAGGCAACCACGACGCGCCACCTGCTCGGCCTCGAACATTCCTCCTAAACATTGAGCAGCCTCGGCGTAAGCCAACCGCAACGCGAGACGCACGTCGGATGGAGAACAAAACCGGACGAAAATAAAAACGACGCAAAAGAGGGGTGCAACACGAGGACTTCCCAGGAGGTCACCCATCCTAGTACTGCTCTCGCCCAAGCACGCTTAACTGCGGAGTTCTGATGGGATCCAGTGCATTAGTGCTGGTATGGTCGCACCCGTCAAGTGTTGCGCGCTACGTTTACTTAACCACCCGCCTGCTCGGCCTTGGACATTCCTCCTAAGCATGGAGCACGCCTCGGCGTAAGGCAACCACGACGCGCCACCTGCTCGGCCTCGAACATTCCTCCTAAACATTGAGCACGCCTCGGCGTAAGCAAACCGCAACGCGAGACGCACGTCGGTTGTAGAACAAAACCGGACCAAAATAAAAACGACGCAAAAGAGGGGTGCAACACGAGGACTTCCCAGGAGGTCACCCATCCTAGTACTGCTCTCGCCAAAGCACGCTTAACTGCGGAGTTCTGATGGGATCCGGTGCATTAGTGCTGGTATGGTCGCACCCGTCAAGTGTTGCGCGCTACGTTTACTTAACCACCCGCCTGCTCGGCCTTGGACAATCCTCCTAAGCATTGAGCACGCCTCGGCGTAAGGCAACCACGACGCGCCACCTGCTCGGCCTCGAACATTCCTCCTAAACATTGAACACGCCTCGGCGTAAGCCAACCGCAACGCGAGACGCACGTCGGATGGAGAACAAAACCGGACCAAAATAAAAACGACGCAAAAGAGGGGTGCAACACGAGGACTTCCCAGGAGGTCACCCATCCTAGTACGGCTCTCGCCCAAGCACGCTTAACTGCGGAGTTCTGATGGGATCCGGTGCATTAGTGCTGGTATGGTCGCACACGTCAAGTGTTGCGCGCTACGTTTACTTAACCACCCGCCTGCTCGGCCATGGACATTCCTCCTAAGCATTGAGCACGCCTCGGCGTAA
>SNVD02002599.1:0-16450 GCA_013180625.2 Boswellia sacra
TTTTTGAACATGTGTAACTTAATCTGAATTGGTTGAGGGTGATTTCAAAGCCCTTGATATGGTTTTTGTGAATTGATTGTGCAAGGAATTGTTATCCATTTCTCTAATTGAAGTTGCTTGTATTTTCCCATGTTTAATGCTTATGATTGCTTGCTGGATTGTATTTGGGTGGCCAACTGAATATAATCTGGATATTGTCTATTGCTAGACTAGAAATCTTGATCCGTAATTGTCTTGAATTTCTAATCATTAGTATCAAAATTGTGATCAGAGATTGCAATTGGAGAATATAACCTAAGTTAAATAATCCGAACTTGTGTGGTTATTGCTTAGATCAACCTATCTTTCTTATCGTAATGCTTCCATTGAATTAAACTTAGAGAGCTTGTTCTAGGTTGTTTAATAGATAGAGATTAAATAAAGAGCTTGTTTTATTTAACAACAAAGTAAGGAAAGATTGGGTAACAGAGCTTGTTGTTATCTACGGTTGATAACTTCAATGCTGTAATTGGATTACAATTCTATGATTAATTCACAAATTCATATCTTATGGCAGAGAATGAACTCTTAACCAAGTGTCTCTCATTGATTTTTCACTCCATTTTACTTTGTGTTGTGTTATTGTGCATTTACATTAATATTTCATTTAGTTAATCCATCAACAAACCCCCCCCATTTATTCTGTTGTTGCTTTTGAATAACAAATTCAATTAGAATCAATCCTCGTGGGAACGATATCTACTTATCACTTTATTACTTGTGCGACAAGTATACTTGCTAGTTTCGAACGCATCAAGTTTTTGGCGCCGTTGCCGGGGATTGATTTTCTAATCAATTGTTATTCTGTTTTTACTACTGATTCTTGATTGTTATTTCCTGATTGTTTGTGTTTAGGCTTTTATGTCCGAGGGAGAAGCAGATCAACGACTTAAGAGAATTTAGGAGTTTCTCCAATCCTCGAATTTAAGGCTAAATCGGTCAATTTCAACTCCACCTCCAGAATTTGACCTTGCACGACATACTTCCCTCCCATCTTCTTACAGTTCAATCAAATCTGAATTGGAAGCAATGGCGATGGAAAACGATCAGACTCTTAAGGGGTTAGCGGCTCCAATTATTGATCAACAACCGCTATGCATAAGCACCAATTTTGAGATAGATTTTGAACTTAAATCTGGACTAATTCATCTCTTGTCTACATTTCATGGTTTTGCAGGAGAGGATCCGAACAAACACCTCAAAGAATTTCATGTGGTATGCTCAAGTATGAAGCCAACCGGCGTTTCTGAAGAGCAAATGAAATTGAGAGCTTTCCCATTCTCATTAGCAGATTCGGCAAAAGATTGGCTATACTATCTACCACCAGGTACTATTACCACCTGGAATGAGATGAGTAAACTCTTTTTGGAGAAATACTTTCCAGCCTCGAAAGTTACAAATATTAGAAAAGATATTAGTGGCATTCGACAACACAATGGAGAATCACTTCTTGAATATTGGGAAAGATTTAAAAGGTTATGTGCTAGCTGTCCAAACCACCAAATTAGTGATGGACTCCTAATTCAATATTTCTATGAGGGTCTCTTACCAATGGAAAGGAGTATCATTGATGCTGCTAGTGGTGGAGCACTTGTTAATAAAACACCGAACTTTGCAAGACGTTTGATTAGTGACATGGCAGCGAACTCCCAACAATTCAGCAGTCAATTTGAGCCACAACTACCAAAAAGAGTAAATGAGGTAAGTACTTCAAACATTGAACATCAACTTTCTGAACTTACCACTCTTGTAAAAAAAATGGTTGTAGGACATATGCAGCAATCTTATGCATGTGCAGTATGTTCTACCAAGGACCATCCAACCGACATGTGTCCAACTTTGCAAGAAGGAGATACAGAACAAGCCAATGCCATGGGTGGATTTCCAGGACAACCAAGGCAAAGGTAGGACCCTTTCTCCAATACTTACAATGCTGGATGGAGAGATCACCCTAATTTAAGATATGAGAATCGTCAACCAATCGCCCCAAATGCCATACCAAATCGACCACCAGGTTTCAATCAACCAAGGGTGTAGCAACCATTTCAAGCACAACCACCACCAATACCAGAACCAGCACCACAACCAGCTCCACAAAATTCAGGTATGTCTCTCCAAGATATTTTTAAAGCACTTGCCACTAACACAATGCAATTTCAGCAGAAAACTAGGGCAAGTATCCAAAACCTGGAAAATCAAATGGGACAATTGGCCACTAACATGAGCAAATTTGAGAGTCAAAGCTCCAGAAAATTACCTTCTCAACCAGTGATCAATCCAAGAGAAAATGCTAGTGCTGTAACTTTGAGAAGTGGAAAGCAATTAGACATTCCACCAAAGCAATCACAAGCTGATGAAGGGGATGATACCACTCCCACCATGAATAAAACATCATCTTCTAAGGTAAATCCTAAAACCCATATTCCTTCATATGTTACTCTCCACCTTTTCCTAGCAGATTTGCAAAATCGAAGAAAGAGGAACAAGAACAGAAAATCTTGGAAAATTTTTGCAAGATCGAGGTAAATATACCACTTCTGGATGCTATCGAGCAAGTACCTCGTTATGCAAAATGTCTCAAGGAGTTATGCACCAGCAAGAGAAAGTTAAAAAAGAATGAGAAAGAAAGTGTAGGGAAAAATGTTTCAGCTGTATTGTAAAGAAAAATTCCTTCGAAATGCAAAGATCCAGGTACGTTCACCATTCCATGCACCATTGGTAATACCAAGTTTGAAAGAGCTATGTTAGATTTAGGAGCATCTATTAATGTCATGCCATATTCTATTTATTCTTCTTTGAATCTTGGACCCCTTGCGGAAACTGGTATTGTAATTCAACTTGCTGATCGTTCTAATGCATATCCCAAGGGAGTTGTGGAAGATGTGCTTGTGCAGGTGAATCAATTGGTATTTCTAGCAGACTTTTATGTTCTTGAAATGGAGGATGAGACATCTCCCAATCCAACACCGATTCTTTTGGGGAGGCCATTCTTGAAAACTGCCCGAACGAAGATTGATGTTCATGATGGCAATCTCACCATGGAGTTTGATGGCGAGGTGATTCGTTTCAATATTTTTGAGGCAATGAGGTACCCTAGTGACTTGCATTCTATTTTTGCAGTTGATGTTGTTGATTCTTTGGCACAATAACTTTTTGAGTTAACTCGTAAGGATGGCTTGGAAGTAGCCATTAGTGAGCACATAGGGACAGAAAATTCCAGAGAACCAAGAAGGCTGATACAAGTGTCTAAAGAAGTGGAGGAAGCTGTGGCAAGCTTGGATGAGACTATAGCTATCACCACAAACAGGTATGATGTTTCGTACATTGAATTGCCTTTATCTAATGAGAAACTTCTACCTATCGTGATGAAAGCACCTGCCTTGGAGCTTAAGCCTCTTCCAGATCATTTGAAGCATGTATTCCTAGGTGAGAAAGATACTTTTCCAGTCATAATAGCATAGGGCATTACCCATTAACCCGAAGTAGAACTCAATATCCGCGTGCTTCTAGAGCACAAAAACAAGCCATTGGGTGGACAATCGCTGACATCAAAGGTATTTAGTTCCAACCATATCATGCACCGTATTCTTATTAGAAGAAGGATCCAAGCCACTCGAGAAGCACAGCGGAGGTTGAATCCTCCAATGATGGAAGTTGTCAAGAAAGAAATCCTGAAATTGTTAGATGTGGTTGTGATTTATCCAATTTCGGACAGCAAGTGGGTGAGTCCAGTCCAAGTTGTTCCGAAGAAATCTGGTGTTACGGTGGTTACGAATGACAATAATGAGCTAGGTCCCACTCGTATCCAAACCGGGTGGCGAGTTTGTATTGATTATCGAAATCTCAATTCTGCAACTCGAAAGGATCACTTTCCTTTGCCATTCATTGATCAAATGCTGGAGAGATTAGCAGGTCATTCTCATTATTGTTTTCTGATGGCTATTCAGGATATAATCAGATTGTCATTGCCCTTGAGGATCAAGAGAAAACTACATTCACATGCCCATTCGGTACATTTGCCTATCGACGCATGCCATTCGGTCTTTGCAATGCCCCTGCCACTTTCCAAAGGTGTAGGGTAAGTATTTTCTCTGATTATGTTGAGAACATTATTGAGGTATTTATGGATGACTTTAGTGTTTTTGGTGATTCTTTTGATAAATGCCTTGACAACCTTACCCTTATACTTCAAAGATGTATAGAAACTCACCTTGTTTTGAATTGGGAGAAATGTCATTTTATGGTAGATCAGGGTATAGTTTTGGGACATGTTATTTCTGCTAAGGGTATAGAGGTGGATAAATCCAAGATAGATCTTATATGTTCCTTACCACCTCCCACAAGTGTGCGGGATATTTATTCGTTCGTTTCTTGGCCATGCAGGTTTCTATCGTAGATTCATCAAAGATTTCTCGAAGATAGCATTGCCCCTATGCAGATTATTACAGAATGATGTGGCCTTTGAATTTGATGAGAAATGCAAAGAGGCATTTGAGAAACTGAAGGAACTCTTGACTTCGGCTCCAGTAATCCAATCTCCGAATTGGAATCATCCATTCGAGATCATTTGCGATGCAAGTGACTACGCTGTGGGTGCCGTTTTGGGTCAACGAATTGGCAAAATTCCACATGGCCATTTACTACGCAGCTCGGACTTTAGATAATTGCTCAGCTTAATTATTCTACCACTGAGAAAGAGCAGCTAGCGGTTATTTTTGCTTTAGAAAGTTTCGATCTTATTTGATTGGTACTAAAGTAACCGTTTATTCTGATCATGCAGCTTTGAGGTACTTGCTCACAAAGAAAGATGCTCAACCAAGGCTTATCAGGTGGATACTCCTTTTACAGGAGTTTGACTTGGAAATCAAAGACAACAAGGGAAGTGAAAACTTAGTTGCAGACCATCTCAGTCGCATTGTCCATGATAAGAATGCACTGCCATTACAAGAAAGTTTTCCGGATGAACAATTGTTGTCTCTAAATATAGTAGCCCCTTGGTATGCAAATATTGTCAACTACTTAGTTACCAAGAAGCTACCACATGACTTGACTCGAGCTCAAAGAGACAAGATCAAGAACATTGCCAAGTATTACATATGGGATGATCCGTACTTATGGAAGCATTGTTCTGACCAGATGTGTATAAGAAATGTGTCGTTTCCTGATCTATTTAATTCAATTTTAACCTTCTGATCATCTTATGCTGTGGAGTCACTATTCGACCAAAATAACAGCCCGCAAATTTCTTGATTGTGGATTCTACTGGCCATCATTGTTCAAAGATGCATATCTCTTTTGCAAAGCTTGTGACCGTTGTCAAAGGACAGGTAATTTAAGTGCCAAAAATCAAATGCCACAAACCCCTCTACTTGTTGTTGAGATTTTTGATGTGTGGGGTATTGATTTCATGGGTCCTTTTCCTTCATCTTTTGGTAATGTTTACATTATACTTGCTGTGGATTATGTTTCTAAATGGGTTGAAGCAAAAGCTACGAGAACTAATGATTCTAAAGTTGTTGTAGATTTTGTGAAATCTAATATTTTTGCGAGATTTGGAACACCAGGCCTTATATAGCGCAGAGGGACACACTTCTTTCTGCAACCGATCATTTGAGCCTTGCTCAAGAAATACACTCACTCACAGGTGTCTACTCTGCATATCATCCCAAACTAGTGGTCAAGTTGAAGGTTTTTCAAATCGGAAGTCACGTCCCTTATAGGAAGACAGTGAATCCGAACCAAAAAGATTGGAGCCTACGATTGAATGATGCACTTTGGGCATACCGAACTGCTTACAAGACACCTATTGGTATGTCTCCATATAGGTTAGTCTATGGTAAGCCATGTCACCTTCCAGTAGAGCTCAAACACAAAGCATGGTGGGCAGTAAAGCTTTGTAACATAGAGATGGATGCTGCTGGAGAACAAAGGAAGCTTCAACTGCAAGAATTGGAAGAACTTAGAAATGATCCCTATGAGAATTCCAGAATTTACAAGGAGAGAACTAAGGCATTTCATGATAAAATGATCTGTAGGAAGAATTTTGAAGTGGGACAGAAAGTTCTTTTATTTCATTCTCGCCTCAAGTTATTTCCAGGTAAATTACGATCTCTGATGCGTTGGACCTTTTGTTATTACTATGTTTTTTCCTCATGGTGTAGTGGAAAGCAAAGCTTAAACAACGGACAAAGTATTCAAGGTGAATGGGCACAGGTTGAATGGCCATACCTATGAGAATTCAGTGGATGCAGGACATCGAGGAGGTAACTCTCTACGGAGCCAGCTTATCTTGATGGGTGATGGCAAGTAACGTCAGGCTAAGGACGTTAAACCAAGCGCTTATTGGGAGGCAACCCAATGTTTTTGAAACATAAATAAAAAAAGAGACAAAGAAAAGAAGGTAGTAACGATCACTTTTTGTGTTTCGAGGAGATTCATCTCATGGGCTATTATAATTGATCAGGTTTTATCTCTCTTTGCCATCTGTCTCATTTGCTTTGTTGCTTGTTTTTTACTTTCGTTTGCTCTTGTTTTTTTATTTCTTTTATGTGTCTCTATTTTTTTTCTTTTCTTTTCTTTTCTTGTGTTTAATTTGATTATTCCGTGCTTCGAGTTCAGTTGTGCAACAGCTCGAGGAAACATTCAAACGGGAGTTGAAGCCATTGTCCGAAGGTTTGAAACGTGCATATCTGAGAGAAGAACAAACTCAATCGCATTATCGGTAATATCTCTCCTCCTCTCCTCTTCAATGGATGCTGATATCTTTCTATTGAATCTTCGTAAATATTTCCCTTCACTTCCTCAAAATGCTGTGTTTAAAATTTATAAAGTCCGGATGACTAGACTTTGGGCATTGATGCTCTTAAATGTGCCTGCTGATATCCGATGGCTTATCGAAGCCAAGGTGAGATTGTCCTGTGAGCCGGACATTAATCTCGCAAAATACATGCCTGGTCTAGGAAAGAGCTACTACGCCAAGAGGCGAAGAGCGAAAAGGTTACAAGTATGTTATAAATGTGCTAGATGGAATTTTAACCAGACTTGTCGTTCATTAGGTTTTGTGTCCAGAAATAGAGAGGATAAATTGTCATTTATTAAGAATGGCCTGTGTAATGAGTCGCTGGATAATGTTTTATTAAATCTTGAGCACATGCTTGTGGACTTGTTCAGCGTGAATTGCTTAATCTATGGACACAATTTCGTGATGAATTGCAGTGTTATAGTCTAGGGAATCTGACTAAAAACGACCCTGTCTGCCAGTTTATAAGAAAACTGGATGGGAAGCAAATCCCCGACTCATAAAAGGCGTTTCAGCCGTTACTGGACGTAAAACCAGAGGAAGATGTGAGCCACAATCACAACTACTTGTATAGTTGAATGTGTGTTGTTGTTGTCGAATTTTATTTCTTTCTTATTTCGTTTGATCGATTATCAATGTTGTTTTTGTGTTGTTGTTGTTTGTTGATTTTGTTTGTTTTAATTTCAAGTTTTCTTTTTGACGAACTAGATGACTACCCCATGATATAAGCACACGTGGAAGACAAGTGTGGAGCTTTGGTCAACCTCCGCCGAAGTGTTCTCCATTTGGTCATGTTTCAGTGGAAGAACAAGTGTGGGAGTTTTGGTCAACCTCCACCGAAAGTGTAACTCCATTTATCATGTTTCACGTGGGAGACAAGTGTGTAGGTTTTGTCAAACCCCAACGAAAGCATATCTCCTTTTTTTCAAATCTTGGGGCGATAAATCTGCATCGAGCAACTCCCACCGAAATTATGTCCCCATGTGTCAAATTTAAGAGTTAAATATCCATGCTGCATATTTTGAAATGTCATTTCATAACCTGTCTTGCACTTGAATCGCATAATACCTAACGTGCATCATTGTCTTACACAGTTTAGAGCACTTGTAGAAATGGAGAAAACACCAATTCGGCGATTCCAAAATATATGCGTATTTTGTGGATCGCAATTTGGTAAAGATGGAGAGTTTACAACAGCAGCTCTTGATCTTGGTAGGAAATTAGCTGCGAGGGGTATTCATTTGATTTATGGAGGGGGTAGTCTTGGGTTAATGGGGTGTGTGTCAACAGCTGCATCCTTCGGAGGAAGTAAAGTTCTTGGCATTATTCCTAAACTATTAGCTGTGCAAGATATCATAGGCAACACCATGGGGGAAGAGTTACAGGTCTCTAGCATGCATGAGCGTATTGCACATATGGTCATTAAATCTGATGCATTTATAGCTTTGCCCGGTTGTTATGTTACATTAGAGGAGATATTTCAAATCACCTCTTGGGCACAGCTAAACATCCATCGGAAACCCCTTGGTTTGTTTAATGTCAATAATTTTTTTGATGGTTTGTTGTCTTTTCTTGATCAAGCAGTAGAAAAAAACTTCATCTCATAGTCGGCGAGGCAAATCCTGGTTACAGCTTCAACTGTAGGAGAGTTAATCGACAAATTACAAGCATTCGTCTATTCGCCTGATCCAACAATAGCTCGGATAGATTGGTTTGGAGAAGGCAATAAGAGGCGTAAATTGGATTTAACGCTCCATCTGTAATCTCTATCAGCTGGTTTGCTTCGTTTTTGTTTACTTTCTTTTTAGTGTGTTTATTTGAGATTTTTCATGTCATTTCTTTTAAGCTTTTTCAGGTTATTTCTTTCGTCCCAGGTAATATTTTCTAATCTCGGTTTTTAGAGTGGTGGCTTAAAATGTTCAAGTTCTCTTGAAACGCATTCTGGATCTCTTCAATCCATAATGGCTGAATAAGGAGGCTAACTTCTAAACTTTTTAGACCCATTCAAACTGACTTGTTTGTGTTTGTTGATTTGTTGGACTTTATTATTTTCTGAGTAAGTTTAGTTTTATGTAATTTTGAGTTGTTGTGTATTTTTGTCTTTATCGTTTCGATTCGAAAAAAAAAACATTGTGGAAAAACCTGAGAATGGCAGAATATGGGGTTTCCTTAACTCTTGAAACGCATTCTCTCTCAATAAATCTGTAGTTTGTTTATTTCATGTTGTTTGAAGTGTCATGTTTCTTGTTTTGTTCTTTCATAATAAAGGTATATAGGCTGGAAACCTTAAGTCTGCGTGCTACTGGTCCTAAGGATTGTTGAAATATACAATCTTGACTCAGGTGTAAAAACGCCACGTACCTCTTTTCTTGCATTTTGTGGGTCGATGATAAGATAATGATTGAATTAAGAATAACTCTTGGAAAATGATAAATGATGCATGGATCTGTGTGCTTGAAATGTTTATTGGTTTTCGCTTTGCTTTTTGATTCCTTGCGCAACATTGAGCACTGAGCTATTATCACTGAGTTATTTGTTCACTTAGAGAAAGTTTATGTAATTTAAATGTCTCTTCAGATTTCAATGAATTCTAGAACTTGTTTGATGGTCACTCGAGGCGAAATCCTAGACTGTGCAACATTGGGGAAATATTTTAGGCCATCTTTGGACCGTTTGAGCCTTAATAGCCAACCTTGACTGAAATTGATCCCTAGTTACCCCTTTGAGCCTCTGTTTTTCCTTTGTTAACTCACTAAAAGATTTCCTAACCTCAAATGAATTTGCTCCAAATAGTTTATCCCTTACCTATGAGCATGTAGATCATTTACAATTAAATTTTGAGCTATGTTCTGGTTTTGGGACGTTAGAGGAGGTTGGGATGTGTCATGAGCAATGCAAGTGAGTTCTATTATGTTTGTAAAAAGAAAAAAAAGAAAAAAAAGAAAAAAAAGCCAATCTGTACTTATCATCCACGTACTTACACATTGAGAACAATGTGTTGTTTAAGTGTGGGGGAGGGGAAGTGTAATAAAAAAAAAGAAAGAAAAAAAAGAAAACAAAAAGAGAACAAAAGAAGAAGAATAAGAGATCTATACCCTTAAGTGTTTTTAAAAAGAATGAAACAACAAAGTGGGGAATGTAGTTTTCTTTTGTTTTCTACAAAAAAAAAAAAGATTGAGTGTTCTAAATAAGTTTGGGGGAGTAATCTGGTGAATTGAAATAAAGTTGTGTTATAGGGTTGAGCTCTACATAATCTTGAATGATTTATGTGTTTGTGGGTGATTTGAGCCAAATTATTATCCTTTATCATACCTTCACCCAAGCCAAACGTTACAAGCTTAATTAAGCCCTACTTGATCCTTAGTGTTGTGCTTTGTCTACATTAGTGGAGAGTGACTTGAAAAGCAGGCCTATGGAGTTCATTTATACACACATCTTCAATATTAAATATGATTCATTTTTATGCATAAACTCATCCGAGCTACAAGTGATTAGGTGAGATGGCTCTACACACACACACTTGAGGAATTGAAGTGAAGCGAAACTAATCCTTGAGATGAAATTCTTGATCAAGTGCATTATTTTGAAGTTTTCCTTGGGTTATAATTAGTACAATCTTTGAGGCCTATTTGCAAGTTGAAGCATTTGTGTGTTTTAATTTTTCTTTGATTCTGTTTCGGTTTAGTTTTGTTTCATATCGTTGTACTTGCTCGAGGACTAGCAAAGTCTAAGTGTGGGGGAATTTGATAGGTGTCTATTTATGTATTACTTTTGTATCAATTCGTCCATGTTTCTTTGCTATATTCCTTGGTATTTTTATGTTTTTGTGTGGTTTTGATGTTTGTAGGGTTTTGGAGCAACTTGCACAAAAATGGAGTAAAACCCTTCATTTTCACCTCTGCTAGTCAGTGATCTTCTCGGATTTAATTGTAGTGATATACAATGAACCCGATGACATGTTTAGGTACGCTGGAATCTTCTCGATTCTATTTTCTGGAGAATTTACGGTTTAATAATCCATTCGGTACCAAAAGTTGTAATCAAACAGTGTGATGGTATAGAAATATATTCCACAAATCACTGTAGCATGTATAATACGGGACACTGTAGCAGGTTACTATAGCAGAGTATTTAAACACATTTTGGGTTTTATTTTCATAACTTGAAGAGGGGAGAATGTGGAGGAGGCTGCAGCTCTGGAATTCTTTCATCTCCTGGAGTTCTTGATGGAGAAAGGAAGCTTAGAAAGAGGAAGAACTACAATCCAAAGAGACTTACATCAAATTTGCTAAGTTTTTCCCTTCCCTTTCATTTTCTGGAATGTCTCCATGTTGTATTGTATTTACCACGTTCTTCAACATGTGTAACTGAATCTGAATTGGTTGAGGGTGATTTCAAAGCCCCTGATATGGTTTTTGTAAGTTGATTGTGCAAGAAGTTGTTATCCAATTCTCTAATTGAAGTTGCTTGTATTTTCCCATGTCGAATGCTTATGATTGCTTGCTGGATTGTATTTGGGTGGCCAACTGAATATAATCTGGATATTGTCTATTGCTAGACTAGAAATCTTGATCCGTAATTGTCTGGAATTTCTAATCATTAGTAGCAAAATTGTGATCAGAGATTGCAATGGGAACATACAACCTAGGTTAAATAATCTGAACTTGTGTGATTATTGCTTAGATCAACCTATCTTTCTCATCGTAATGCTTCCATTGAATTAAACTTAGAGAGCTTGTCTAGGTTGTTTAATGGATAGAGATTAAATAAAGAGCTTGTTTTATTTAACAATAAAGTAAGGAAAGATTGGGATAACAGAGCTTGTTGTAATCTACGTTTGATATTTTCAAATGGTTGTCATTGGAATGACAGTTCTGTGATTATTTGCGAAATCCATTCTTGTGGTGAGAGAATAATCCCTCACCCGTATTTCTTTCATTGTGTATTTCTCAATTGATTAACTTTGCATTGTATTATTCTTCATTTGCTTTCGTATTGAGTTTAGTTAATCAATCAACAAAACCCCCCATTTATTCTGTTTTCGCTTTCGGATAACAAATTTAATTAGAATCAATCCTCGTGGGAACGATATCTTACTCATCACTTTATTACTTGTGCGACTAGTATACTTGCAAGTTTCGAACACATCGAGTTGCTCGATGCAGATTTATAGCCCCAAGATTTGAAAAAATGAGATATGCTTTCGGCGAGGTTTGACAAAACCTACACACTTGTCTCCCACGTGAAGCATGAAAAATGGAAATATACTTTCGGTGGAGGTTGACAAAACCTTCACACTTGTCTCCCACGTAAAGCATGAAAAGTAGAGATATACTTTCGGCGGAGGTTGACAAAACCTCCACACTCATCTCCACGTGTGCTTATGACATGGGGTAGTCATATGGTTTGTCAAAAAGAAAACTTGAAATTAAACAAACAAAATCAACAAACAACAACAACACAAAAACAACATTGATAATCAGATCAAAAGAAACGAGAAGAAAATAAAATTCAATAACAACAACACACATTCAAATATATAAGTAGTTGTGATTGTGGCTCACATCTTCCTCTGGTTTTACGTCCAGTAACGGCTGAAACGCCTTCTATGAGTCGGGGATTTGCTTCCCATCCAGTTTTCTTATAAACTGGCAAACAGGGTCGTTTTTAGTCAGATTCCCTAGACTATAACATTGCAATTCATCACGAAATTGTGTCCATAAATTAGCAATTCACGCTGCAAGTCCAACAAGAATGTGACTCGAGAGTTAACAAAACATTATCCAGCGACTCATTACTCAACCCATTCTTAATAAATGCAAGTTTATCTTCTCTATTCCTGGACGCAAAACCTAATGAACGACAAGTCTGGTTACAATTCCATCTAGCACATGTATAACATACTTGTAACCTTTTCGCTCTTCGCCTCTTGGCGTAGTAGCTCTTTCCTAGACCAGGCATGTATTTTGCGAGATTAATGTCCGGCTCACCGGACAATCTAACCTTGTCTTCGATAAGCCATCGGATATCAGCAGGCACATTTAGGAGCATCAATGCCCAAAGTCTAGTCATCCGTACTTTATAAATTTTAAATACAGCATTTTGAGGAAGTGAGGAGATATTTACTAAGGTTCGATAGAAAGTATCAGCATCCATTGAAGAGAAGAAACAGGAGAGCTATTACCGATAATGCGATTGAGTTTGTTTTTCCCAAGAAATGCACGTTTCAAACCTTCGAGCAATGACTTCAGCTCCCGTTTGGATGTTTCCTCAAGCTGTTGCACAAATGAATTCGAAGTACGGAGTAATCAAATTAAACAAAAGGAAGGAAAAGAAAAGAGCAGAAACGAAACTAAAGACACATAAAAGAGATAACAACACAATAGCAAACAAAAGTAAAAAAAAAAGTAAAAAAATATAAAAACAAATAAGACAGATGGCAAAGAGAGATAAAACCTGATCAATTTGATGGCCTATGAAAGGAATCTCCTCGAGACACAAAAATCAATCATTATTACCTCATTTTATTTTTCTTTCTTTTTTAATTTATTTTTCAAAAACATTGGGTTGCCTCCCAATAAGCGCTTGGTTTAACGTCCTCAGCCCGACGTTGGTTCCATCATGGGAGGGTCTAATCTCCGCTGTGCTTCTCTAGTGGGATTGGATCCTTCTTCCAACAATAATTGGTGCATGCATATGGCTGGGCCTTGGATGTTAGCAATCGTCCATCCAATAGCTATTTTGTGATCTGTAAGTATTCGGACGAGTTTCTCTTCTTGTATTCGTGCAAGGCCCATTTTCATTGTAATTGACAAAGTACCATTCTCACCCAAGAATCCATGATTCAAATGATCTGGAAGTGACTTAAGCTCCGCGGTATTAGCCTTCATCACAGAAGAGAGAAGTTTCATATTAGATAAAGGAAATTGAATGCATGAAACATCATACCTATTTGTAGTTATGGCTATGGTCTTATCTAAGCATGCCATAGCTTCCTCCATTTCTTTGGACATTTGTATCAACCTTCTTGGTTCTTTGGACTTTTCTGTCCCTATGAGCTCATTAATAGCCATTTCCAATCCATCCTTGCGAGTTAACTCAAAATATTATTGTGGCAAAGAATCAATAATGTCAACTGCAAAAACAGAATGCAAGTTACTAGGGTACCTCATTGACTCGAAAATATTAAAACGGATCATTTTGCCATCAAACTCTATGGTCAAAGTGCCATAATGAACATCAATCTTGATTCTAGCAGTTTTCGAAAATGGCCTCCCTAAAAGAATCGGCGTTGGATTAGGAGATGTCTCATCCTCTATTTTAAGGACATAGAAGTCTGCTGGGAAAACCAATTGATTCACCTGCATAAGCACATCTTCCACAACTCTTTTGGCATATGCATTAAAATGATCAGCAAGTTGGATGGTAATACCAGTTTTCGCAAAAGGTCCAAGATTTAAAGAAGCATAAATAGAATATGGCATGACATTAATAGATGTTTCTAAATCTAACATAGCTCTTTCAAACTTGGTTTTACCAATTGTGCATGGAATTGTGATCGTACCTGGATTGTTGCATTTCGGAGGAATTTTTCTTTGCAATACAGCTGAAACATTTTCCCCCACACTTACATTCTCATTTCCCTTCAACTTTCTCTTGTTTGTGCATAACTCCTTGAGAAATTTTGTACAACGAGGTACTTGCTCGATAGCATCCAGAAGTGATATATTTACCTCGATTTTGTGTGAAGTTTCCATGATTTCTTGTTCTTGTTCCTCCTTCTTTGATTTTGCAAATCTGCTAGGAAATGGTGGAGGAGTAACATAAGAAGAAATTTGAGTTTTGAGATCTACCTTAGAAGATGATGTGTTATTCATGGTGGAAGTGGTGTCATCTCCTTCATCAGTTTGTGATTTCTTTGTCAGGTTTTGGATACTTGCCCCAGTTTCCATTTGCTCTCCATTTCGAATTTGCTCTCCTCTTCGCAAAGTTATCGCACAAGCATTCTCTCTTGGATTGATCACCGTTTGAGAAGATAATTTTTCTGAGCATTGGCCCTCAAATTTGCTCATGCTAGTAGCCAATTGTCCCATTTGATTTACCAGGTTTTGGATACTTGCCCCAGTTTCCTGCTGGAATTGCATTGTGTTAGTGGCCAGTGCATTAACAATATCTTCGAGAGACATACCTGAGTTTTGCGAAGCTGGTTGCGGTGCTGGATGTGGCATTGGTGGTGGTTGCATTTGAAATGGTTGCTGCACTCTATGTTGATTGAAACTTTGTGGCCGATTTGGTATCACATTTGGAGTGATTGGTTGATGATTCCAGTAACTGAAATTATGTTGATCTTCCCATCCAGCATGTAAGTGCTAGAGAAAGGATCATACCATTGCCTCGTTTGTCCTGGAAATCCACCCATGGCATTGGCTTGTTCCATATATTCTTCTTGTAAAGTTGGATACATGTCGATTGGATGCTCCATCGTAGAATATATCCCACATTCATAAGATTTTTGCATATCTCCTACAGCCATGTTTTCCACAAGAGAGGTTAGCTCAGAACGTTGTTGTTCAATGTTCGGAGTGCTTACCTCATTTACTCTCCATGGTACTTGTGGCTCAAATCCGCTACTGAATTGATAGAAGTTTACTGCCATGTTGTCTAAACACAAACAATCAGAAAAGAAAAACAAAGAAAATATGAAACAATAATGAAAACAAAATAACAAATCGATTAGAAAATCAATCCCCGGCAACGGCGCCAAAAACTTGATGCGTTCGAAACTAGCAAGTATACTAATCGCACAAGTAATAAAGTGATAAGTAAGATATCGTTCCCACGAGGATTGATTCTAATTGAATTTGTTATTCGAAAGTAAAAACAGAATAAATGGGGGGTTTTGTTTGTTGATTAACTAAACTTAATGCAAAGGCAAAAGAAGAATAACACAATGCAAATTTAAACGGATTGAAAAATCAATGAGGGAACCCTGGTTAAGGGTTCATTCTCTGCCACAAGATATGAATTTGCGAATTAATCGTAGAATTGTCATCCAATTACAGTAATGAAGTTATCAACCGTAGATAACAACAAGCTCTGTTATCCCAATCTTTCCTTACTTTGTTGTTAAATAAAATAGGCTTTTTACTTAATCTCTATCCATTAAACAACCTAGAACAAGCTCTCTAAATTTAATTCAATGGATGCATTATGATAAGAAAGATAGGTTGATCTAAGCAATAAACACACAAGCTCGGATTATTTAACTTAGGTATATTCTCCAATTGTAATCTCTGATCACAATTTTGCTACTAATGATTAGAAATTCAAGACAATTACGGATCAAGATTTCTAGTCTAGCATAGACAATATCCAGATTATATTCAGTTGGCCACCCAAATACAATCCAGCAAGCAATCATAAGCATTAAACATGGGAAAATACAAGCAACTTCAATTAGAGAATTGGATAACAATTCCTTGCACAATCAATTCACAAAACCATATCAAGGGCTTTGAAATCACCCTCAACCAATTCAGATTTAGTTACATATATTCAGACAGAACACAAAAACAATAGAATATGGAGACATTCCAGAAAATGAGAGGAAAA
>SNVD02002601.1:0-16787 GCA_013180625.2 Boswellia sacra
AACGCAACATTGACAAAAATGGCAGACAATATTACGATTTTTGTGGTGGGCAGAAAATTTGGAGTTGGTGTCTTCACTTGATTAAGTTCATCTCATTTGCCTATAAAAGGAGCCATTCTCCCATGCATTCAAGTAGAGCAAGAGAAGCATTTTATCAAGCAAAAAGCAAGAGAAATATCAAGTCTAGAGAGCTTTTATATTATTTATCTACTCTTTGAAGAGAGTTATACTTTTGTTGTAAAAATTATCTTTGTTCTTGTTTTGTGGTGAGAGTGAGATATTATTGTAAAGGATAATAGTTATCCTTGAGAGAACTCTTGTTGTGTGTTAGCAAGAGTTGAAGGAAGTTGCCTTGGTGAGGTTGTTCATCAAGAAGACCTCTTGGTGTGGTGTTATCAAGAGTTGAAGGAAGTTGCCTTGGTGAGGTTGTTCATCAAGAAGAACTCTTGGTGTGGTGTTATCAAGAGTTGAAGGAAGTTGCCTTGGTGAGGTTGTTCATCAAGAAGATCTCTTGGTGTGGTGTTATCAAGGGTTGAAGGAAGTTGCCTTGGTGAGGTTGTTCATCAAGAAGAACTCTGGGTGTAGTGTTATCAAGGGTTGAAGGAAGTTGCCTTGGTGAGGTTGTTCATCAAGAAGAACTCTTGGTGTGGTGTTATCAAGGGTTGGAAGAAAAAGTCTTGGTGAGGTTGTTCATCAAGCAAGTTGTAAAGATTTCTACAACTTAGTGAAAAGCTTAGCTCATGGAGCTAGGAGCCCGTGGACATAGGCAAGGTTTGCCAAACCACGTAAATTGAGTTTGCACTCTCTCTATCCCTATCTCTTTATATTTACTTGCACTTGTGATTGTTCTTTATTGCTATTCTCTTGATTGCATTCTATTTTCATCTTCTTCACCTTTATTCTCAAAGAAAGAGTTAAATAATTTTGATCTTTCAAGAAAAGTTTACTAAATATGTTTTTATAAATAAAAATCCAATTCACCCCCCGTCTTGGGTTGCCATACCTGGGTCAACAAGTGGTATCAGAGCCAAGGTTGCTCAATTTTTTAAATCATAATCGATTTTTGAGCTATGATAACTTTTAATTCAACTTCATATGTTGAGAGACTTTCTATCTCTAGACCTCCATTTTTCAATGGAAGTGATTACTCTTATTGGAAAACTAAAATGAGTATTTTCTTGAAATTTGATTATGATTTGTGGTCTATTGTTTTGGAAGGACCTTTTGTTCCTACCAAAATTGAAAATGGGGAATGCATGCTTAAAGAACCTAAAGAGTTTAGTGAAGATGATAAAAAGAAATTGATTTTGAATGCTAAAGCTATGAATGTGTTGTATTGTGCTCTAGATAGAAATGAGTTTAATAGAATATCTACTTGTTCTACAGCACAAGAAATATGGCACACACTTGAAGTAACTCATGAGGAACTAGTCAAGTTAAAGAATCTAAAATTAGTATGCTAGTTCATAGTTATGAGCTTTTTAAGATGAAATCGGATGAATCAATTTCTGAAATGTTTACTAGATTTACGGATATTGTCAATAGTTTGAAATCTCTTGGTAAATCTTATTCTAATGTTGAAATGGTGAGAAAGATTCTTAGGTGTTTACCAAAATCTTGGAGGCCAAAGGTGACGGCAATTCAAGAAGCAAAGGATCTCACCAAATTGCTATTAGAAGAACTTATGGGTTCTCTCATGACTCATGAAATCACCTTGAAGGAGAATGAAGAAGAAGATTGCAAAGTGGCAAACATGTGCTTCATGGCTTTAAGAGAAAATGAGATAAGTATTCTAAACTATGATCCTGAACTTTCATATGATGAATTACTTGAAGCATTTCAAAATTTAAATGTGCAAGTTGATAAACAAAATTCAAAAATCAATGCTTTCAAAAAGAAGTCAAAAATCATGTTATCTCAATTAGAAGAGTTGTTGGAAACAAATGAAGCTTTAGAAAATGAAAATGAAATTTTAAGGCAAATAGATTTTGAAAGTTTGGAAAATCAAATACATTTATTAAAAACTGAAAATGAGATTTTAAAACAAAAGGATTTTGATAAATTAGAGAAAGAAAATATTATTTTGAAAAAGGAAAATACTGATTTAAGAAATATTGTTGATAGTTTTACAAAAAGCACAAAAAATTTGAATTCTATGTTGCAAAACCAAATGTGTGTTTTTTATAAAAGAGGGTTAGGATATAAAACTCATAAAAATCAAAAGTATTTTAAAAACTATTTTGTTCATGCATCTTCTATGAATAATCCTAATCATTCATGTAATTATTGTGGAAGAAAAGGACACAAAATACATTCTTGTTACATTATGAGAAATCCTAATTTGAAACAAATATGGATTCCAAAAAGTACCATAACTAACCCCCAAGGACCCAAGAACATTTGGGTACCAAAAAGTCTCTCTTTGAATATTGATTGTGGAAACAAAGAAGTGGCAAACACAAGTGGTAATTAGATAGTGGATGCTCAAGGCATATGACCGGAGATGCCTCCAAATTCTCAAGATTAATCATGAAGAAAGGAGGATATGTGACCTTCGGTGATGATGCCAAAGGAAGGGTAATCGGACATGGTGATATTGGTAACCCTTCTTCACCTATTATTAAAGATGTTTTGCTTGTTCATGGTTTGAAACATGATTTGATTAGCATTAGTCAATTGTGTGATAAGGGGTATTTTGTTACTTTTGAGCCTACTAGATGTGTGATTAAGGATGTTAGTAACAATAAGACATTATTTGTTGGTAATAGATGTGGTAATATTTATACAATTGATATTGATGTTAATTATCATGTAGAAAATTATTTCATTGTTTATCATGATGCTTGGTTATGGCATAGAAGGTTAGGTCATGCTAGCATGGACACAATTTAAAAAATTTTCTAAAAATGATTTAGTTGATGGTCTTCCAAAAATAAAAATTTGAAAAGGATAAGATTTGTGATGCTTGTCAATTTGGAAAACAAGTGAGAACTTCTTTTAAACAAAAGAAATTTATTTCAACAAATAAACCTCTACAATTACTTCATTTGGATTTATTTGGACCATCAAGAACTCAAAGCTTGGTGGAAAGTATTATGTTTTTGTTATTGTGGATGATTATTCAAGATTCACTTGGGTATTATTCTTGAAAACTAAAAATGAGGCCATACAAGCTTTTTCAAAATTTGCAAAAAGAGTCCAAAATCAAAAAGGGTATTCTATTGTGTCCATTAGGAGTGATCATGGTGGTGAAGTAGACAATGTTGCATTTGAAAATCTTTGTGATGAAAATGGTTTTGAACATAATTTTTCTGCACCTAGAACTTCATAACAAAATGGTGTTATTGAGAGGAAAAATAGGACTATCCAAGAAATGACTAGGACCATGTACTTGAAAATTATTTGCCAATATATTTTTGGGCCGAAGCCTTTAATATCTATGCTTTATAATCAATAGAGTCCATATTAGAGCTTTAATAAAGAAAACTCCTTATGAACTTTGGAAAGGAAGAAAACCCAATATTGGATTTTTTAAAGTTTTTGGATGTAAATGTTTTATTTTAAACACCAAGGATAACCTTGGAAAATTTGATGCAAAAGCCGATGTTGGAATTTTTGTTGGCTACTCCAACCATAGTAAAGCATATAGAGTTTTTAACAAAAAGACTCTTACTATTGAAGAATCTATGCATGTTGAATTTGATGAAACTAATGTTATTTCTTCAAAGAATTTAGATGATGATATTGTTGAGGTAGAAAGGCAAATCAAGGAATCAAGGCTTGATGAAAAGAGCCAAGATGAATTATAACCTTAACAAGAAAAGCTTGAGGAAGTAAATGATTCTTCCCAAGAATTACCAAAGGAATGGAGGTATGCAATAGCTCACTCTAAAGATCTCATTATTGGTGAACCATCACAAGGTATGAGAATTGGATCTTCTTTTAGGAACTTTTGTAATCATTTTGCATTTGTCTCTCAATTTGAACCAAAATCTTTTAAAGAAGTCGAAAACGACGAAAGTTGGATTTTGGCTATACAAGAACAATTGAACCAATTTGAGAGAAATCAAGTTTGTGAATTAGTCCTTAGACCTAAATATGACTAAACCCCTTAGTCAAGATAGATTTTGTATAATTAGAAGAGAATTAGGCATATTGGATATGTCTTAATTTTGCTTTAATATGATAATCTTTGAATGGTAACATATGTTAAGGGGGAGAATATATTTAGGGGGAGTAATTAATTTGATTACATCTTTTTGATGATAACAAAAGGGGAAGAAATAGTTGGATTGCTTATATTCATAACAAGTGCCATTTTTTATTTATTGTTGATTTTATTTTCATTCTTGATTTTAGATTATATTTTAAAGTAATTAATGGTTTGTCATCATCAAAAAGGGGGAGATTGTTAGCCCTAAGGCTACATGATAATTTTGATGATAACAATACACATTGATTAATTAAGATTTACTAACATGTTTATTTATGTGCAAGAGTAAGATCATTGAAATAATTGTAAAATCAAGAAGAGACTTATTAAAATGATGTGTTGAAGCTAAGGAGAAGACTACATGTTAAAGGCACCAAAGTTTAAGAACAAGGTTTGATTCAAGGAATGTGATACATGAGAAATGTTCAATCAATTGGTCATATATATCTCTATAGATGTCTAAATGATGTGATTCTTGAGCATTTGGAAAGATTACTCAATTTATAACATTTCATATGTTTTAAAGAAATTCAAATTTCAAGTGCAAGGTTATCCAAATCATCATGCAAGTTGAAAGACAAATGGAAGCAGCTAACATGAGCACCAAATACTCTTTTGGACATATCTTGAGATAGAAATATCAAAATGACTTGATTCTTGTGGAATTGGAAAGAGAACTTAATGAAGAACATTTCATATGTTTTAAACAAATTCAAATTTCAAACAGAAGGCTGACATAATTGACATACAATTTGGTGGACTGACATAGAAAGGAAAAAGCAACTCATTTGAGCACTGAATGATTTTTTATCCATATCTTGAGTTAGAGATATCCAAATGACTTGATTCTTATGGCATTGGAAAGATGATTCAATGGAACAGATTTAATATTCTTTGAAGAAATTCAAATTTCAAACAGAAGGCTGGCATAATACACATGCAAGTTGGTGAACTGACACATGGAAGAAAAATCAAGTCACATGAGCACCGAATGGTGTTTTGGCCATATCTTGAGCTACAGATATCCAAATGACTTGGTTCTTGATGCGTTGGAAATATTATTCAAATGTGCAGATATTTTATGTTTTGCAGATTTTCAAATTTCAAACAGAACATTGAAAAAAATGTCAGAAAATATTACAGTTTTTATGGTGGGCAGAAACTTTGGAGTTGGTGTCTTCACTTGACTAAGTTCATCCCATTTGCCTATAAAAGGAGCCCTTCTCCCATGCATTCAAGTAGAGCAAGAGAAGTATCTATCAAGCAAAAAACAAGAGAAATATCAAGTCTAGAGAGCTTTTAAATTCTTTATCTACTCTTTGAAGAGAGTTATACTTTTGTTGTAAAAATTATCTTTGTCCTTGTATTGTGGTGAGAGTGAGATATTCTTGTAAAGGATAATAGTTATCCTTGAGAGAACTCTTGTTGTGTGTTATCAAGGTTGAAGAAGTTGCCTTGGTGAGGTTGTTCATCAAGAAGAACTCTTGGTGTGGTGTTATCAAGGGTTGAAGGAAGTTGCCTTGGTGAGGTTGTTCATCAAGAAGAACTCTTGGTGTGGTGTTATCAAGGGTTGAAGAAAGTTGCCTTGGTGAGGTTGTTCATCAAGAAGAACTCTTGATGTGGTGTTATCAAGAGTTGAAGGAAGTTGCCTTGGTGAGTTTGTTCATCAAGAAGAACTCTTGGTGTGGTGTTATCAAGAGTTGAAGGAAGTTGCCTTGGTGAGGTTCACTACAAGAAAATGGGCTTTTTACCGCGGGCCGAAACCGAGGTAAAAAGCCTTCTACGGCGGACCTACAGCGGTTTAAGCCCGCCGTATAAAATGACGCCGTAAAAACTTATTTTAGTTTTTACCGCGGTTTCGGCCCGCGGTAAAAATGGTTTTACCGCGGGTGTTTGCCCTGCAGTAAAAGTCCTGGTGGTGGAAAATTATTTGCCGCGGGCGTTTGGCCCGCAGTAAAAAATCTTGTTATTGTCCCAGGTGATCACCCTCGTTGAGCCCTTTTCTTGTTACTTTTATCATCAAATGAACTTAGCTTTGCTTATATATCAAGTTTATCAACTTTGTAACGTGGTAGGGTCATCAAATAAATTCAACAAAATACTCCTCCAATCCTGATTCTTGGTCATGAATCATGATAGTTGAGAGAACAATGACCAGTAATTACTTTTTCCTTGTAAAAGGAAAGAAGTAAAACTAAAGGTGAATGATTGAAAACGAAATCACATATCCAAATGACAAAAAAAATTGGTGATTCCATTACTTTTTGAATAAATGAACTATCATTCTCAAGACTATGATGATGTTTCTGAATTGAAACTACAAAGCAAGGGAAAAAAAATTATTTGCTATAGATAACATCTTTGAGAATAAGACAAAGCTGAAAATTCAATTGTTGCAGCTATCTCTTCCTCAATACAGAACTGTCAAATATAACTTCAACTGATAATGAAAGGACCTGACAAGATGAGAAGCAGTTATCCAGCTACAACCCCATCTTCTTACAGCCTCTTATCGTGGCACGCTGAGGCCCAGCTCTGTATAATATAGAAAGGGATCAGGATTGATATTAATTGTTGTAGCAAAGTTTTTATAAGAAAAAAATTACTATGCAAAGTTGTTAAGTCAATTACATCATTATAAAGCCACTGGGTATTAACCAATCAACAAAGTCACATAGTTTATGTAAGTCAAGTAAATCAAAATGAAAACTTCATCACTTTTATAATCTCTATATGTAGTGAGAGTGCTAAGCAGTTGACATCTATGGTTGTGATTGTTCAATCAAGAAGTAAAACTTAACAAGACATCAATAACTAAACTGCTCGGCCAAGAATTATTAAGAAAATATCATGAAGAAAAGAGACAATATGACATACTAGAAGCAATAAATAGTGGTACATAAAAATAAATTAAGAAACAATTAGAAATAATCTGTAAGATAAAGCAACTACAATGGGCAATGACTGAAAACTCGAGGAAGTTCAGCAGAGCAGTAATCAATTTAGCTATGCTTCTTACAAAGTTTAACACCAATTCAATATTGCCTTACAATTTTTTAAAGTTCCATTGAGATACCTGAAATGTCTTTAAACAAGAGTAAATACCCAGTCATCATCTCATTTCCTTGCCATATAATCTTTGCAGGTCCTTCTTCCACATATTCTCAGTCATCATCATTCATTCTCCCTTTCAACCTGCCAGCCATCGCACAACCAATGATAATTAACAAACAACAATTCTATCACTCTCCCAAATCCACCTTTCCCAAGAACTAAACAAAGCTGACTATGGTAACAAAGTTCTGATAACAAGGAAGTTAAAGAAAATTTTGACTTTTTAAGGATGCTATGACGATTTTGATATTTCATATGAGAGAAAGAAAGACAACAAACAGAAATAATTTAACAAAACTAAGTATTTTGATCACCCTTACATTATCTTCTCCTTTGCTTGTTCTCAATAACAGAACCACTGCCCATTTATGCTAAATCAAAGCATTACTACTGATACAAGTACTTAAACACAGTTAAATCTTCTTTCACTTTTCCATAATTTCTTAAAAAAAAAAAATCTTCTAGTTCAATAATACTGCCACTTGTTGCCCAATGCAGCTCTTATTTGGTATTAAAAGAACGAATTCTTGACGAACTAGAGAGAAAATTTCCCAATTAGTTTGTGTATTTATATTTGAAGTCTTCAGCATCAAATCGTGAATTATCAAAATGAAATGAACTATGTACATCAGGAACAAAATTGAGCCAACTAACATCAAGTTTAGTGTTAACCAATTCTATTCTAATTTCAAGATTTTTACTCACACTTTCAGCAACCAAACACAGCAAAAGCTACCGACCATTCCAATTGTCTCCAAAACAGAAATTTCTTAGCATCCAAACAACAAACAATACTAGTGCAATAAACATAGAAACAAATCAAACAGACGTGTACTTGTTTCTTCTTAGCCTTTTCTTCCTCTTCTTCTTGTTGTTGTTGTTCTAGAGCCTGCTTCCTTTTCTCTTCTTCCTTCGTCAACTCCATTTGCTCCATCCAAATCCTCTCTCGCTCCTTGAACTTCTTCAACGCTCTCTCTCTCTCATTTCCTCCTCCTCTTTCTCCATCATTTTCAGTCTCTTCTCTCTTTCAGATCGTTCTCTCTCGCCTCCTCCTCCTCTCTCTCCTTCTCCGCCACTTCCTTCCTCTTCTCCTTCCTCCTCTTCTTATTCGCCAGCTTCTTCTTCTCCTTTCTGCTCATTGACGATAGCTCGCAAGGCTGCTGTAAATGGGAGATGTGTGTGAGCCATTTGTTTGTAGTGATGGTGGGCTCTTGAGGGAATTTGAGAGGAAAAAGAAATTAGGGATTTGTGAGGGAATCATATGAGAGAGAGTGAGAGAAGCGGGAGAATGGCGTGAAAAAAATCAGATTATCTAAAATCTTTTTACTGCGGGTCTCCAAAACCGCAGTAAAGTCCATACTTCTACTGCGGGTGCAATGACCCGCCGTAAAATTTTAATTTTTACTGCATTTTGAAATGTCCGTGGTAAATAAGTGTAGTAAAAGGTCATATCTGTTGTAGTGGTTGTTCATCAAGAAGAACTCTTGGTGTGGTGTTATCAAGGGTTGGAAGAAAAAGTCTTGGTGAGGTTGTTCATCAAGCAAGTTGTAAAGATTTTTACAACTTAGTGAAAAGCTTAGCTCGTGGAGCTAGGAGCCCATGGACGTAAGCAAGGTTTGCCGAACCACGTAAATTGAGTTTGCACTCTCTCTATCCCTATCTCTTTATATTTACTTGCACTTGTGATTGTTCTTTATTACTATTCTCTTGATTGTATTCTATTTTCATCTTCTTTACCTTTATTCTCAAAGAAAGAGATAAATAATTTTGATCTTTCAAGAAAAGTTTACTAAATCCGTTTTTATAAATAAAAACCTAATTCACCCCCCCTCTTGGGTTGCCATACCTGGGTCAACAGATACAAGTGTCCAAAGAAATGGAGGAAGCTATGGCATGCTTAAATGAGACTATAGCTATAATCACAAACAGGTATGATGTTTCGTACATTGAATTGCCTTTATCTAATGAGAAACTTCTTCCTTCTGTGATGAAAGCCTATACCTTGGAGCTTAAGCTACTTCCAGATTATTTGAGGCATGTGTTTTTGGGTGACAAAGATCCTTTGCTAGTTACAATAGAAATGGGCCTTGCACCACTACAAGAAGAGAAACGCGTCCGAGTACTTAGAGTTCACAAAACAGCTATTAAGTGGACGATTGCTAACATCCAAGGCCCAGCCATATGCTTGCACCATTTCTTGTTGGAAGAAGGATCCAAGCCCACTAGAGAAGCATAGCGGAGATTGGATCCTCCCATGATGGAACCAACGTCGGGCTGAGGACGTTAAACCAAGCGCTTATTGGGAGGCAACCCAATGTTTTTGAAAAATAAATAAAAAAGAAGAAAAGAAAAATAAAATAAGGTAATAATGATCGATTTTTGTGTCTCGAGGAGATTCCTTTCGTAGGCCATCAAATTGATTAGGTTTTATCTCTCTTTGCCATCTGTCTTATTTTTTTTATTTTTTTTACTTGCTTTTGACTTTTGTTTGCTATTGTGTTGTTATCTCTTTTATGTGTTTTTAGTTTCATTTCTGCTCTTTTCTTTTCCTTCCTTTTGTTTAATTTAATTATTCCGTACTTCGAATTCATTTGTACAACAGCTTGAGAAACATCCAAACAGGAGTTGAAGTCATTGCTCAAAGGTTTGAAACGTGCATATCTTGGAGAAAAACAAACTCAATCGCATTATCGGTAATAGCTCTCCTTTTCTCCTCTTCAATGGATGCCGATATCTTTGTATCGAACCTTCGTAAATATTTCCCTTCACTTCCTCAAAATGCTGTGTTTAAAATTTATAAAGTACGGATGACTAGACGTTGGGCGTTGATGCTCCTAAATGTGCCTGCTGATATCCGATGGCTATCGAAGCCAAGGTGAGATTGTCCGGTGAGCCGGACATTAATCTCGCAAAATACATGCCGGGTCTTGGAAAGAGCTACTACGCCAAGAGGCGAAGAGCGAAAAGGTTACAAGTATGTTATAAATGTGCTAGATGGAATTGTAACCAGACTTGTCGGTCATTAGGTTTTGTGTCCAGGAATAGAGAAGATAAACTTTCATTTATTAAGAATGGTTTGAGTAATGAGTCGCTGGATAATGTTTTGTTAACTCTCGAGTCACATTCTTGTGGACTTGTTCAGCGTGAATTGCTTAATCTATGGACACAATTCGTGATGAATTGCAGTGTTATAGTCTAGGGAATCTAACTAAAAATGACCCTGTTTGCCAGTTTATAAGAAAACTGGATGGGAAGCAAATCCCCGACTCATAGAAGGCGTTTCAGCCGTTACTGGAATTAAAACCAGAGGAAGATGTGAGCCACAATCACAACTACTTGTATATTTGAATGTGTGTTGTTGTTGTCGAATTTTATTTATTTCTTGTTTCGTTTGATCTGATTATCAATTTGTTTTTGTGTTGTTGTTGTTTGTTGATTTTGTTTGTTTTAATTTCAAGTTTTCTTTTTGACAAACCATATGACTACCCTATGGCATAAGTACACGTGGGAGACAATTGTGGAGGTTTTGTCAACCTCCACCGAAAGTGTATCTCTATTTTTTATGCTTCACGTGGGAGACAAGTGTGGGGGTTTTGTCAACCCCCGCCGAAAGTGTATCTCCATTTTCCATGCTTCACGTGGGAGACAAGTGTGTAGGTTTTGTTAAACCTCGCCGAAAGCATATCTCATTTTTTCAAATCTTGGGCGATAAATCTGCATCGAGCAACTCCCACCGAAATTATGTCCCCATGTGTCAAATTTGAGAGTTTTACGTGTGTATATATCCATGCTGCATATTTTAAAATGTCATTTTATAACCTGTCTTGCACTTGAATCGCATAATACCTAACGTGCATCATTGTCTTACACAAGTTTAGAGCACTTTTAGAAATGGAGAAAACACCAATTCGGCGATTCCAAAATATATGTGTATTTTGTGGATTGCAATTTGGTAAAGATGGAGAGTTTACAACAGCAGCTCTTGATCTTGGTAGGACATTAGCTGCGAGGGGTATTCATTTGATTTATGGAGGGGGTAGTCTTGGGTTAATGGGATGTGTGTCGACAGCTGCATCCCTGGGAGGGAGCAAAGTTCTAGGCATTATCCCTAAACCATTAGCTGTACGAGATATCGTAGGCAACACCATGGGGAAAGAGTTACAGGTTTCTAGTATGCATGAGCGTATTGCACATATGGTCATTAAATCTGATGCATTTATAGCTTTGCCCGGTGGTTATGGTACATTAGAGAAGATATTTCAAATCACCTCTTGGGCACAGCTAAACATCCATCGGAAACCCATTTGTTTGTTAAATGTCAATAATTTTTTTGATGGTTTGTTGTCCTTTCTTGATCAAGCTGTAGAAAAAAACTTTATCTCACCGTCGTCGAGGCAAATCCTGGTTACAGCTTCAACTGCAGGGGAGTTAATTGACAAATTACAAGCATTCGTCTATTCGCCTGATCCAACAACGGCTCGGATAGATTGGTTTGGAGAAGGCAATAAAAGGCGTAGACTGGATTTAACGCTCCATCTGTAATCTCTATCCATTGGTTTGCTTCATTTTTGTTTACTTTCTTTTTAGTTTGTTTATTTGAGATTTTTCATGTCATTTCTTTTGAGTTTTTTCAGGTTATTTCTTTCGCCCCAGGTAATGTTTTCTAATCATGGCTTTTAGAGTGGTGGCTTAAAAAGTTCAATTCCTCTTGAAACGCATTCTGGATCTCTTCAATCCATAATTGCTGAATAAGGAGGCTAACTTCTAAACTTTTTGACCCATTCTAACTGACTTGTTTTTGTTTGCTGGCTTGTTAGACTTTGTTATTTTATGAGTAAGTTTAGTTTTGTGTAATTTAGAGTTGTCATGTGTTTTTGTCTTTATCAGTTTCGATTCGAAAAAAAAAAAAATTGTGGAAAAACCTGAAAATGGCAGAATATGGGGTTTCCTTAACTCTTGCAACGCATTCTTTCTAAATAAATCTGTAGTTTGTTTATTTCATGTTGTTTGAAGTGTCTTGTTTCTTATTTTGTTCTTTCATAATAAAGGTATATAGGTGATGCGTTCGAAACTAGCAAGTATACTAGTCGCACAAGTAATAAAGTGATAAGTAAGATATCGTTCCACGAGGATTGATTCTAACTGAATTTGTTATTTTGCAACCACAATTAACTAAATGGGGGGGGTTTTGTTGAATGATTAACTAAATGAAATAAGAATGCAAATTAAGAATAACAAAACAGAAGTTAATTTGAATAAAAGATCAATGAGGAAAATCTGGTTAAGGGACCCTTCTCTACCACAAGATATGGATTTGCGAATTAATCAAAGAATTGTCATCCAATTACAGTATTGAAATTATCAACCGTAGATAACAACAAGCTCTGTTATCCCAATCTTTCCTTACTTTGTTGTTAAATAAAACAGGCTCTTTATTTAATCTCTATCAATTAAACAACCTAGAACAAGCTCTCTAAATTTAATTCAATGGATGCATTACGATAAGAAAGATAGGTTGATCTAAGCAATAAACACACAAGCTCGGATTATTAACTTAGGTTGTATTCTCCAATTGCAATCTCTGATCACAATTTTGCTACTAAGGATTAGAAATTCAAGACAATTACGGATCAAGATTTCTAGTCTAGCAATAGACAACAACCAGATTATATTCAGTTGGCCATTCAAAATACAATCCAGCAAGCAATCATAAGCATTAGTTATAGCAAAATACAAGCAAATTCAATTAGAGAATTGGATAACAACTTCTTGCACAATCAACTTACAAAAACCATATCAAGGGCTTAGCAATCACCTTTAACCAATTCAGATTCAGTTACACATGTTTAAGAACGTGGTAAATACAATACAACATGGAGACATTCCAGAAAATGAAAGGAAAGGGAAAAACTTAGCAAATTTGATGTAATTCTCTTGGGATTGTAGTTCTTCCTCTTTCCAAGCTTCCTTTCTCCTTCAAGAACTCCAAGAGATGAAAGAATTCCAGAGCTCCAGCCTCCACCACGTTCTCCCCTCTTCAAGTTATGAAAATAAAACCCTAAAATGTGTTTAAATACTCTGCTACAATGACTTGCTACAGTGCCCCGTATTATACATGCTACAGTGCTGTGGAATTATATTTCTATACATCTCACACTGTTTTGATTACAACTTTTGGTACACTGAATGGATTTATAAACCGTAAAGTTCTCCAGAAAATAGACTTCGAGAGCTTTCCAACGGTATATAACATGTCATCGGGTTCATTGTATATCAATACAATTAAATCCGAGAAGATCACTGACTAGCAGAGGTGAAAATGAATGGTTTTACTCCATTTTTGTGCAAGTTGCTCCAAAACTCCTACAAAAATCAAAACCACACAAAAACATAAAAATACCAAGGAATATAGCAAAGAAACATGGACGAATTGATATAAAAGTAATACATAAATAGACACCTATCAATAGGCTGGAAACCTTAAGTCTGCGGGCTACTAGTCCTAAGGATTATTGAAATATACAATCTTAACTCAGGTGTAACAATGCCACGTACCTCTTTTCTTGTATTTTGTGGGTCAATGATAAGGCAATGATTGAATTAAGAATAACTCTTGGAAAATGATAAATGATGCATGGATCTGTGTGCTTGAAACTGTCTCTTATACACATCTAGATGTGTATAAGAGACAGACATTGAGCACTGAGCTATTATCACTGAGTTATTTGTTCACTTAGAGAAAGTTTATGTAATTTAAATGTTTCTTCAGATTTCGATGAATTCTAGAACTTGTTTGATGGTCACTCGAGGCGAAATCCTAGACTGTGCAACATTGGGGAAATGATTTAGGCCATCTTTGGACCGTTGGAGCCTTAATAGCCAACCTTGACTGAAATTGATCCCTAGTTACCCCTTTGAGCCTTTGTAAGCCTTTTTCTTTGTTAACTCACTGAAAGATTTCCTAACCTCAAATGAATTTATTCCAAACAGTTTATCCCTTACCTATGAGCATGTAGATCGTTCACAATTAAATTTTGAGCTATGTTCTGGTTCTGGGAAGTTAGAGGAGGTTGGGATATGTCATGAGCAATACAAGTGAGTTCTATTGTGTTTTAAAAAAAAAGAAAAACAGAAAAAAAAACCAATCTGTACTTATCGTCCACGTACTTACACATTGAGGACCATGTGTTGTTTAAGTGTGGGGGAAGGGAAGTGTAATAAAAAAAAAAGAAAAAAAAAGAAAAAAAAGAAGAAGAATAAGAGATCTATACCCTTAAGTGTTCTTAAAAAGAATGAAAAAACAAAGTGTGGGGGTGTAGTTTTCTTTTGTTTTCTGCCAAAAAAAAAAAAGATTGAGTGTTCTAAATAAGTTTGGGGGAGTAACCTGGTAAATTGAAATGAAGTTGTGTTATAGGGTTGAGCTCTACATAATCTTGAATGATTATGTGTTTGTGGGTGATTTGAGCCAAATTATTATCCTTTATCATACCTTCACCCAAGCCAACGTTACAAGCTTAATAAAGTCCTACTTGATCCTTGGTGTTGTGCATGTCTACATTAGTGGAGAGTGACTTGAGAAGCAAGCCTATTGGAGTTCATTTATACACACATCTTCAATATTAAATATGATTCATTTTTATGCATAAACTCATCCGGGTTACAAGTGATTAGGTGAGAAAGGCTCTACACACACACACTTGAGGAATTGAAGTGAAGCGAAACTAATCTTTCGTATAAAATTCTTGATCAAGTGCATTATTTTGAAGTTTTCCTTGGGTTATAATTAAGTACAATCTTTGAGGCCGATTTGCAAGTTGAAGCATTTGTGTGTTTTAATTTTTCTTTGATTCTGTTTCGGTTTAGTTTTGTTTCATATCGTTGTACTTGCTTGAAGACTAGCAAAGTTTAAGTGTGGGAGAATTTGTTAGGTGGTTATTAGGTATTGATGCGTTCGAAACTAGCAGGTATACTAGTCGCACAAGTAATAAAGTGATAAGTAAGATATCGTTCCCACGAGGATTGATTCTAATTGAATTTGTTATTTCCAGCAACAATTAACTAAATGGGGTGTTTTGTTGGTTGATTAACTAGATGAAAAACTGAATACGACGGTAATTAATGAATAACACAATGCAAACTTAATTGAAATGGGATTTAATCAATGATAAAAATCTGGTTAAGGGATCATTCTCCGCCACAAGATATGGATTTACGAATTAATTGTAGAATTATCATCCAATTATACCATTGAAATTATCAACCGTAGATAACAATAAGCTCTGTTATCCCAATCTTTCCTTACTTTGTTGTTAAATAAAACAGGCTCTTTATTTAATCTCTATCCATTAAACAACCTAGAACAAGCTCTCTAAATTAATTCAATGGATGCATTACGAAAAGAAAGATAGGTTGATCTAAGCAATAAACACACAAGCTCGGATTATTTAACTTAGGTTATATTCTCCAATTGCAATCTCTGATCACAATTTTGCTACTAATGATTATAAATTCAAGACAATTACGGATCTAGATTTCTAATCTAGCAATAGACAATTGATGCGTTCATAACTAGCAAGTATACTAGTCGCACAAGTAATAAAGTGATAAGTAAGATATCGTTCCCACGAGGATTGATTCTAATTGAATTTGTTATTCGAAAGCAACAATAAACTAAATGAGGGGGGTTTTGCTGATTGATTAACTAGAAGAAATATTAATGCAAGTAAAAAATAACACAATACAAATTTAAACAGATTGAAAAATCAATGAGAGAAACCTGATTAAGGGATCCTTCTCTACCACAAGATATGGATTTGCGAATTAATTGTAGAATTGTCATCCAATTACACCATTGAAATTATCAACCGTAGATAACAACAAGCTCTGTTATCCCAATCTTTCCTTACTTTGTTGTTAAACAAAACAGGCTCTTTATTTAATCTCTATCCATTAAACAACCTAGAACAAGCTCTCTAAATTTAATTCAATGGATGCATTACGATAAGAAAGATAGGTTGATCTAAGCAATAAACACACAAGCTCGGATTATTTAACTTAGGTTGTATTCTCCAATTGCAATCTCTGATCACAATTTTGCTACTAAGGATTAGAAATTCAAGACAATTACGGATCAAGGTTTCTAGTCTAGCAATAGACAACAACCAGATTATATTTAGTTGGCCATTCGAAATACAATCCAGCAAGCAATCATAAGCATTAGATATAGGAAAATACAAGCAACTTCAATTAGAGAATTGGATAAAAACTTCTTGCACAATCAACTTACAAAAACCATATCAGAGGCTTTGAAATCACCCTCAACCAATTCAGATTCAGTTACACATGTTTAAGAACGTGGTAAATACAATACAAAATGGAGATATTCCAGAAAATGAAAGGGAAGGGAAAAACTTAGCAAATTTGATGTAATTCTCTTTGGATTGTAGTTCTTCCCTTCCAA
>SNVD02002603.1:0-2500 GCA_013180625.2 Boswellia sacra
GGGGTATTGTAAGTGGCAGAGTGGCCTTGCTGCCACGATCCACTGAGATTCAGCCCTGTGTCGCTTCGATTCGTCCCTCCCCCTCAACTCACAAACTCGTCTTTCCTTCCTTGCCGTCCCGCACGCGGAGGTTAACCCACCACCGCCCTCGCGTTTCGCCCAAGGCTTGGACTCAGCTCACCGTGACCCCGTATGCGGCGTGTCGTATCCTTCCCGAGCTCAAACAGCGCACGACCTCGCTCACTCGTGGCCCCTCGTGCAAGGCCCGGGCGCAGCCAACACCCACACGGGCACCAAACCAGCGTCCCATGCATGCAGCACCCGCCGCCCCATGCATGCAGCACACGGCGCCCACGCATGCAGCACACGGGGCCAAGCCATGCAGCCCCAACGCCCCAAGCGTGCAGCACACGTGGCCAAGCCCTGCAGGCCACCGCGCCCATGCAAGCAGGCCACAGCGCCCAGCCATGCAGCCCGCAGCGCCCATGCGAGCAGGCCACAGCGCCCACGCGTGCAGGCCACAGCGCCCATGCGATCAGCGCCCAGCCATGCAGCCCGCAGCGCCCACGCGAGCAAGCCACAGCGCCCAGGCATGCAGCCCCCAGCGCCCATGCATGCAGGCCCCCGCGCCCATGCGAGCAGCGGCCAGCCATGCACCCCGCAGCGGCCAGCCATGCAGCCCCAGCTCCCCATGCATGCAGGCCACAGCGCCCACACGAGCAGGCCACAGCGCCCATGCGAGCAGCCTGCAGCGCCCAGCCATGCAGCCCCAGCGCCCCATGCATGCAGGCCACAGCGCCCATGCAAGCAGGCCACAGCGCCCATGCATGCATGCCACAGCGCCCATGGCGCGCCCACGCGACCAGCGCCCAGCGCCCCACGCATGCAGCGCCCAGCGCGCACTCATGGCGCGCCCAGCACCCCACGCATGCAGCGCCCAGCGCCCACGCGGGCAGCGCCCAGCGCCCCACGCATGCAGCGCCCAGCGCCCACGCGAGCAGCGCGCACGCATGCAGCGCCCAGCGCCCATGGCGCGGCCAGCGCCCCACGCATGCAGCGCCCAGCGCCCACTCGGGCAGCGTGCAGCGCGCACGCATGGCGCGCCCAGCGCCATGGCGCGACCCCAAGCGCCCCACGCGGGCAGCGCCCAGCGCCCCACGAAAGCAGCGCCCAGCGCCCACGCGAGCAGCCCCGCCAGCCCGCCCACGCAATGCAGGCCCGCAGCGGCCCATATGCATGCAGCCGCATCGCGCCAGCGCCACAAACTGCAGGCCACAGCGCCCATGCTGCAGCACCCAGCGCCCACACATGCAGCACCCAGCGCCCATGCATGCAGCAATCGTAGCCCCAAGGGATGTTAGCCAGCCCCCATCCATGCAGCAAGGGCAGCGCCACGGGCAGCACCCAAGCCCCAAAGGAGGTTAGCCAGCCCCCACCGATGCAGCAAGGGCAGCCCCACGAGCGCCCAACGTGCATCAACAGCCGCAACACGAGGGGCACGTCATGGGCAACACCCAAGCCCCAAGGGAGGTTAGCCAGCACCCATCTACGCAGCAAGGGCAGCACCCTGGGCGCCCAACGTGCAGCAACTGCAGCCCGAGGGGCACGTCGTGGGCAACACCCAAGCCCGAAGGGAGGTTAGCCAGCACCCGTCCACGCAGCAAGGGCAGCACCATGGGCGCCCAACGTGCATCAACTGCAGCACGAGGGGCACGTCGTGGGCAACACCAAGCCCCAAGGGAGGTTAGCCAGCGCCCATCCGTGCAGCAAGGGCAGCGCCATGGCGCCCAACATGCAACCAGCAGCACGTTTTCTGTTTTTTAAAAGTTAGTAACGCGATTTCCTTCACGTTTCTCTTCTCTTCGTTACACTACCATTGTTTTATTTTTTTTCCATTTTTTTCAATTTTTTGGGGGGGGGGGGGAAAGTGGGCCCCACCTTCCACCTTCAATTTATTTTTTTTTTTTAATTTTCCCGCGTTCATTCCGTGCCACGGTTTGCATTTTCTCGTGTCCTTGCAAAAAATCAGCCAAGAGCGCGAACGTCGAAAAATGGGCCCTCATGGCACCACGGCTTGCAACGCTTGCAGGCAAGCTGGCAGCACATTTGCTGCACACCATGGGCAGCAAATGCTGCATGATGTGCAGCAATGTGCTGCACCGTGGGCTGCCAACGTGCAGCGAATCGTGCCAACCTCAAAAAGCTTCCGCCAAACCGCTTCCAAAACTCAATCAAACGCCACCTAAAATCATTTTCGGACTCCCAAAGCCCCCCAAAAAGATTTCACCTCGCTCCGGCGTCTTTTGGGTGCTTTTCCAATTTTGCCCTTTCTCTCTCTAAAAATTCACTCCGAAGCCCCCACGGCGCCCGAAACCCCCAACTCTCCTTTCCCATCGATTCCTCCCATTTTTCTTGCTCCCCTCGCAAATTCTCAGCCCCAACGCCCCACCAACGCTCCGTCGTCCAGCCCCGTGTGACAGCTCACATACCATGGTGCACC
>SNVD02002604.1:0-54521 GCA_013180625.2 Boswellia sacra
ACCCCCACCGAAATTATGTCCCCATGTGTCAAATTTGAGAGTTTTACGGTTGTATATATCCATTTTGCATATTCTCAAATGTCATTTTATAACCTGTCTTGCACTTGAATCGCATAATACCTAACGTACATCATTGTCTTGCACAAGTTTAGAGCACTTTTAGAAATGGAGAAAACACCAATTCGGCGATTCCAAAATATATTCGTATTTTGTGGATCGCAATTTGGTAAAGATGGAGAGTTTACAACAGCAGCTCTTGATCTTGGTAGGACATTAGCTGCGAGGGGTATTCCTTTGATTTCTGGAGGGGGTAGTCTTGGGTTAATGGGGTGTGTGTCGACAGCTGCATCCCTAGGAGGGAGCAAAGTACTCGGCATTATCCCTAAACCATTAGCTGTACGAGATATCGTAGGCAATACAATCGGGGAAGAGTTACAGGTTTCTAGTATTCATGAGCGTATTACACATATGGTCATTAAATCTGATGCATTTATAGCTTTGTCCGGTGGTTATGGTACATTAGAGGAGATATTTCAAATCACCTCTTGGGCACAGCTAAACATCCATCGGAAACCCATTGGTTTGTTAAATGTCAATAATTTTTTTTGATGGTTTGTTGTCTTTTCTTGATCAAGCAGTAGAAAAAAACTTCATCACACCGTCGGCGAGGCAAATTCTGGTTACAGCTTCAACTGCAGGGGAGTTAATTGATAAACTCCAAGAATTCGTCTATTCGCCTGATCCAACAACGGCTCGGATAAATTGGTTTGGAGAAGGCAACAAAAGGCGTCAACTGGATTTAACCCTCCATCTGTAATCCCTATTTGCTGGTTTGCTTCGTTTTTGTTTGCTTTCTTTTTAGTGTGTTTATTTGAGATTTTTCATGTCATTTCTTTTGAGTTTTTTTTTCAGGTTATTTCTTTCGCCCCAGGTAATATTTTCTAATCATGGCTTTTAGAGTGGTGGCTTAAAAAAGTTTAATTCCTCTTGAAACGCATTCTGGATCTCTTCAATCCATAATGGCTGAATAAGGAGGCTAACTTCTAAACTTTTTAGACCCATTCTAACTAACTTGTTTTTGCTTGCTGGCTTGTTGGACTTTGTTATTTTATGAGTAAATTTAGTTTTATGTAATTTAGAGCTGTTGTGTGTTTTTGTCTTTATCAGTTTTGATTCGAAAAGAAAAAAAAATATTGTGGAAAAACCTGAGAATGGCAGAATATGGGGTTTCGTTAACCCTTAAAACGCATTCTCTCTAAATAAATCTATAGTTTGTTTATTTCATGTTATTTGAAGTATCTTGTTTCTTGTTTTGTTCTTTCATAATAAAGGTATATAGGCTGGAAACCTTAAGTCTGCGGGCTACTGGTCCTAAGGATTGTTGAAATATACAATCTTGACTCAGGTGTAACAACGCCACGTACCTCATTTTCTTGCATTTTGTGGGTCGATGATAAGATAATGATTGAATTAAGAATAACTCTTGGAAAATGATAAATGATGCATGGATCTGTGTGCTTGAAATTTTATTGGTTTTCGCTTTGCTTTTGATTCCTTGCGCAACATTGAGCACTGAGCTATTATCACTGAGTTATTTGTTCACTTAGAGAAAGTTTATGTAATTTAAATGTTTCTTCAGATTTCAATGAATTCTAGAACTTGTTTGATGGTCACTCGAGGCGAAATCCTAGACTGTGCAACATTGGGGAAATGATTTAGGTCATCTTTGGACCGTTTGAGCCTTAATAGCCAACCTTGACAGAAATTGATCCCTAGTTCCCCTTTGAGCCTCTGAAGCCTTTTTCTTTGTTAACTCACTAAAAGATTTCCTAACCTAAAATGAATTTGTTCCAAACAGTTTATTCCTTACCTATGAGCATGTAGGTCATTCACAATTAAATTCTGAGCTATGTTCTGGTTTTGGGAAGTTAGAGGAGGTTGGGATGTGTCATGAGCAATGCAAGTGAGTTCTATTATGTTTGTAAAAAAAAAAAAGAAAAAAGAAAAAAAGAAAAAAGCCAATCTGTACTTATTGTCCACATACTTACACATTGGGGACAATGTGTTGTTTAAGTGTGAGGGAGGGGAAGTGTAATAAAAAAAAGAAAAAAAGAAAAAGGAAAAAAAGAGAACAAAAGAAGAAGAATAAGAGATCGATACCTTTAAGTGTTCCTAAAAAGAATAAAACAACAAAGTGTGGGGGTGTAGTTTTCTTTTGTTTTCTACAAAAAAAAAAAGATTGAGTGTTCTAAATAAGTTTGGGGGAGTAACTTGATAAATTGAAATAAAGTTGTGTTATAAGGTTGAGCTCTACATAGTCTTGAATGATTTATGTGTTTGTGGGTGATTTGAGCCAAATTATTATCCTTTATCGTACCTTAACCCAAGCCAAACGTTGCAAGCTTAATAAAGACCTACTTGATCTTTAGTGTTATGCTTGTCTACATTAGTGGAGAGTGACTTGAAAAGCAAGCCTATGGAGTTCATTTATACGCACATTTTCACTATTAAATATGATTCATTTTTATGCATAAACTCATCCGGGTTACAAATGATTAGGTGAGAATGGCTCTACACACACACACTTGAGGAATTGAAGTGAAGCGAAACTAATCCTTGAGATGAAATTCTTTATCAAGTGCATTATTTTGACGTTTTCCTTGGGTTGTAATTAAGTACAATCTTTGAGGCCTATTTGCAAGTTGAAGCATTTGTGTGTTTTAATTTTTCTTTGATTCTGTTTCGGTTTAGTTTTGTTTCATATCATCGTAGTTGCTCGAGGACTAGCAAAGTTTAAGTGTGGGGGAATTTGATAGGTGTCTATTTATGTATCATTTTCATATCAATTCATGTATGTTTCTTTGCTATAATCCTTGATATTTTTATGTTTTTGTGTGGTTTTGATGTTTGTAGGAGTTTTGGAGGAACTTGCAGCAAAGTGAAGTAAAACCCTTCATTTTCACCTCTGCTAGTCAACCATGTTCTCGGATTTAATTGTATTGATATACAATGAATCAGATAACATGTTATATACCGTTGGAAAGCTCTCGAAGTCTATTTTCTAGAGAAATTTACGGTTCATAAGTTTATTCAGTGTACCGAAAGTTATAATCAAAACAGTGTGAGAAGTGTAGAAATGTAATTCCACAAATCACTGTAGCATGTATAATACGGGACATTGTAGCAGGTTACTGTAGCAGAGTATATAAACACCTGTCTCTTATACACATCTAGATGTGTATAAGAGACAGACGTGGAGGAGGCTGCATCTTTGGATTTCTCTCATCTCTTGGAGTTCTTGAAGGAGATTGAAGGCTTGGAAAGAGGAAGAACTACAAATCCTAAGAGATTTTCATCAAATTTGCTAAGTTTTCACTTTCCCTTTCATTTTCTGGAATGTCTCCATATTGTATTGTATTTGTATTCTGTCTGAATATGTGTAACTAAATCTGAATGGTTGAGGGTGATTTCAAAGCCCTAGATATGGTTTTTGTGAATTGATTGTGCAAGAATTGTTATCCAATTCTCTAATTGAAGTTGCTTGTATTTTCCCATGTTTAATGCTTATGATTGCTTGCTGGATTGTATTTGGGTGGCCAACTGAATATAATCTGGATATTGTCTATTGCTAGACTAGAAATCTTGATCCGTAATTGTCTTGAATTTCTAATCATTAGTAGCAAAATTGTGATCAGAGATTGCAATTGGAGAATACAACCTAAGTTAAATAATCCGAGCTTGTGTGTTTATTGCTTAGATCAACCTATCTTTCTTATCGTAATGCATCCATTGAATTAAATTTAGAGAGCTTGTTCTAGGTTGTTTAATGGATAGAGATTAAATAAAGAGCCTGTTTTATTTAACAAAAAAGTAAGGAAAGATTGGGATAACAGAGCTTATTGTTATCTACGGTTGATAATTTCAATGGTGTAATTGGATGATAATTCTACAATTAATTCGCAAATCCATATCTTGTAGTGGAGAATGATCCCTTAACCAGAGTTCTATCATTGATTAATTCCCATTTCATTTAAGTTTGCATTGTGTTATTGCATCTAGTTAATCGACCAACAAAACCCCCCATTTAGTTAATTGTTGCTGGAAATAACAAATTCAATTAGAATCAATCCTCGTGGAAACGATATCTTACTTATCACTTTATTACTTGTGCGACTAGTATACTTGCTAGTTTCGAACGCATCATATTCTATAGATCTCGACCGGGTAAAAGTGAAGAGTTTGTAGAAGTAGCGAATTATCTTGGTAGGTTACTGGCTGAAAGAGAGATTCATGTGGTTTATGGGGAAGGTAGCCTTGGATTAATGGGTTGTGTGTTAACAGCTGCACTCGTAGGAGGCAGTCAAGTTTTAGGTATTATTCCTAAAGCTTTGGCTGTAGAAAGCATCGTTGGAAAAATAGTTAGGAAGGAGTTACAGGTCTCCTCTATGCATGAACGCATGACATATATGCTTATCAATTCGGATGCCTTTCTTGCTTTACCAGGTGGCTTTGGTACTCTCGAATGAATTTTTTAAATTGCCTCTTGGGCCCAACTAAATCTTCATAAAAAACCTATAGGTTTGTTGAAGGTTAAAAATTTCTTTGATCCTTTGATAAGTTTTGTTGATGTAACTGTAGAACAGAATTTTATCCCTCATTCGGTGCGACAGATCCTTGTTTTTGTCACTTTTGCTAGTGAGTTACTTGACAAATTACAAGCAGTCCAGTATGAACTCGACCCAGCTATAACTCAAATTAATTGGTCAGGGGGACAAAACAAAAAGTGCAAATTGGATCTAAACCTCCGTTTGTAATTTTTCTTGTCTTTTATTTTAGCATTTTATTTTAAGTGTCTTTCAGGTCGTCTCTCTTGAATAACGGAAGCTTCAGGTAATGTCTCATATACTTTATCTCTCTACATTTAAACATTGAGGTCAATGTTTCATTTAGTTAGGGGGGAAGGATAGTAGACATAAGTGTGTCTTGAATTTTCTTTTTCTTACCAAAAAAAAAAAAGCAAGTTAGTAATTAGATTTAGAGTGCGGTGTAAGGAGTGCAAATCCTCTTGAGACGCATTCTGGGTCAGTAGTGGCAGAGTAGGGATCGCCAGTTTGAACTCTTGAAGCACACTCTAACCAATTTGTCATTTTGTTTTGATTTTTGCATTTTTGAAGACTCATTTTAGCTAACTTGATATTATTTAGTTTTGATTTTTGAATTTTATAACAAGGAGGTCTTATTCATTTCACTTTGAATTATTCAAATCTATGAACTCTCACAACCTTATCATTCAATAAATTTTATACTTATGTACTCGTTAAGCAAGTGTTCATGAACCTTTCTTCATACACACACATACCTTGATGTACAATTGTGGGTGGCGAAATGAAATGTTGTAATATTTGAGTTCTTTTGTTTTGTTTAGGATAATAACATAAGGAAGGGGCAAGTTCAAAAAAAAATGATGAAAGCAAAAAAAAAAAAAAAGAGCAATAGTGGATAAGTTTGGTCTCATAGCCTCCTTAATCCAAGCAATTAAGCCCGAGAGGTGCCTTAACACCTAATACCTTAAGACCAACTGGTTTGGGAGCTATTGGCCCAAAGCTCGTTACATGGATTAAAGAGAAAGCTTAATGGGATTGAACATTACACTATTCACAAGTTTCTAAGCAAAAATAAAGTATCGGCAACTCGAATCGTTCAGCTTGTAGGGGTGTCTTAACACCTAATGCCCTAAGGCCAACTGGTCTGGGAGTCATTTGCTTAAGGCTCGCTACATGGGTTAAAGATGCATTCTTTCAAAAAAAAAAGAGAGAGAAAAAAGGGAAGAAAAAATATACATATACAAAAATAATGATGAATGAATAACCCCCTGCCTAAGGTTGTTATCCTTAACAAATATTAGAACTGATAAGGCTTCTTTCTAATAAGCCCCATAGTTATATATCGATTGAGCACAAAAATAATGATGAAGGTTTGTTAATATATTGACTGAAGGGTACATGAATCATTTAAAAAAAAAATCGGTTGAGAGTTTGCTTATTTGGATAAAATCAAGTAGAGTGCAATAATGACCACCTTGGATGTAAAGTTCTATAAATCACTTCTAAATAATAACGCTTTAATTGCTAGGGACTAGCAATAAGCTGGTTGGGAGGTGTGATGAACACTTAAACATATATGCTTAATAAGAGTTTAGTTTATCATATTGCATTAATAGTGTCATTAAATTCCTCAACTTAAGCATATTTATAGTCTTTGCATCTTTGGAATTAACTTTCTCTTAATTTTAGTTTTGTTACAGGTTTGGTAAAATGGACATAATTTTTTATTTATAGATCAGAATGATGCAAATCATAATATTTTGAAAATCTGATTAAATTATCTAAAAAATTGCATTTCACAAGCATCATCAAATTCGGGCTCTTAGTGGACCGAAAATGGGCTTGAAGTGAACCCATCTTCAGTTTCAGCCTCAGTATTTTGATCATATCTCTCAAAATACATATCTAAATTATATGAATTAAGATGTTCTAGAAAGCTGAGAGAAATATCTACAACTTTCATGAAGACATGTGATCAAAATTCTCAGTAATTCAATGTCAAAAGTGGTGGTCAAAGTCTGTTCACCTAATGATCCCAATTGTCAAAGTTGGTTCACCTAATATTTGACAATTATTCTTTTGTAATTTGACAAGTTTACCCCTGAATGTATCTATAAATAGAGGTGCCTTGTGACCCATGAGGGCATCTTGGCCTTGGCTGGGATCTTGTATTGTTTTTTTCTCTCTTGTGTTTTAATGTTATTAATGAATTTCTCTTTTCTTACAATTTGTTTTCTTTCTTTTATAATGTCTTACTAAATTCTCTCTTGCTAAGGTGAAAGGGTGAAACCCTTGATATGAGAAATCAATCTTGACACCACTCGTAAAGTGGAGGTCTTGATCCATTGTCGACAATCTTGGCACGTCAAATACTTGGATCCTTTCTAGATGTCGTATGGTTCTTCCTTACCGACACAAGTCTAGTTAGGAACCTTGATTTGTTGTAGAGATATGGTGATTGGCACATTGGATGTTTGAACATACTTACAACAAGTGGTATAAATATTGGTAACGAAACAAATATAATTCATATAACTAAATGGGTTACTTATCCTTATTTGATATATCAAAGGTGGATCCCTTAATCTTAGCTTGCATTATTATTTGTTAATTTATCTTGCATTTTAATTATTCTCATTTATTGTTCATGAACTTGTTCTTTACTTATATTTGTTGATATTATCTTACCATCTCTTTGAATCATCCATATCATATTTGCTCATTTTATAGTTTGTAGCACTAAAATCTCCTTCCTCGTGGATCGACCCCGGTCTCATCGGGTTTATTACTTCGACACTCCTATACTTGGGAGACAATCCTATTTTCGGATGTGTCAATGATCAATTCCATGATATTTGCAAAAGTCAGCATAACTAACATTTTCAAATTCCTTTCCATGATCACTTCTTATTCTCACAATCCTTCTAATGTTCCTATTTTGCTCATTTTCAAGCTTAACACAGATTCCTGAAAGCTTCAAAAGTATCAGATTTTTCTTTAATAAAATTAACCCAAGTATATCTAGAAAATCATCCACACAAACAAATATGTATCTTTTACCTGTAATGCTTTCAATTTGCATAGGACCCATAAGATCCATATGAAGCAAATCAAGTATCTTAGATGTGCTAAGATGTGGATTTGATTTGTATGAACTTCTGATTTATTTTCCCACTTGACATGGTCCACAAACTTTATTAATTTTGTCATCAAGTTTAGGAACTCCTCTTACAGAACCTAACTTAGTTAATTTAACCAAGTCTTTGTAATTTAAGTGTCCTAATTTTTGATGCCACAATTCTAAATCCTAAATCCTAAAATGAAATGCAATTTTTACCAAAAAACAATTATCCGAGGATCTATTACCTTCTAGAATGCATTTACCGAAATTATCTAAGACCATGCATTTGTTTAGTGTGAAGTTAACGGTATACTTTTCATCACAAAATCTGACTAATGCTTATAAGATTAGCTTTCAAATCTTCAAATAGTAAGACATTTTTAAAATTGGGTAGGCCTTTGACATTCAAAGTGCCTTTACCAATGATCTTACTTGTTGGTTCATCTCCAAAAGTGACATTGCCATCCTTGCATGCTTTAAAGTTTGTTAGAAACTATTTATTTCTAGTCATGTGCCTGGAACAGCCACTGTCAAAATGCCACAAATCATTAGATGTGTGACTAAGTGCAGTAAAGGCAACATGACATACTGTTTTGTCTTTCTTAACCCACTGTAGTTGTGATTTAGGTAATAATTTGAACTGTTTTAATCTTTTATGCAAAAGATTCAACAATTTAAAGCATCTAGGCCTAATGTGCCCCTTTTTACCACAAAAATAACAAATAGGAATGAATTTCGTTACCTTTTCAGAACTGGGTTTGAAAGAACTCAGGGGAGAAACAAACATTTCATTAATCTTTGAATTAGGACTCGTCCTTAAAGAGTTAGGTTCAAAATGTTCACCTGATGTTGAAGCTTTCACAAAGATTGTGTTTGATGAAGATGCAACATCACCTTTTGTATACCCCAATCCATATTTGTTGGAGTTGTCTTTTCCAAGATTTAGGACATGATCAAGTTTGGCTGCTCCAATTTTGAGTTGATCAACACACCTTTTGCTTTCAACCAGCTCTATTGTGATTTTCTCAATGTGTGTTATTTTATCTGTCAAAACAGTCTCCAATTCCAAGATACGATTTTCAAAAAAGGATTTTTCACATTCCAGCACCTCAATCTTCTTCTTCAAGATTTTGATTTCTTCTTTCTAATTCAGCCATTCACCATAGAGTGCATTATATGTATCTTGTAACTCTTCAGAGTATTTTGGTCCTTCTTCTTCATCCGAATGATCAATACTATTTCTGTAATTTTTTTATGTCAGACATAACAGCTTTTCCTTTGTCAGCTGCAGATGTAGTAAATGCAACATAGTTGCTCATGCAGTCTTGATCTTCTGACTCAGATTCTGATTCATCACTCCGGGTTGTTGTCAGTACTTTGTTTTTCTTCTTGAGATTAGCACATTCAAATTGAATATGCCCATACCAGAACATTCATAACACTGAATCTGCCCTTTCTTTTCAGGTTATTTTGGCTTCTTCTTATCATTCTCCTTGCTGAACTTTCTGAATTTTTCTTCACTTGAGTTTGATGGCTTTGCTTGATTCTTTTTCCTGAAATTTCTTTTCATGAACTTGACAAAATTTCTTGTTAGAAAAGCAATATGTTTAGAATCAGTTTCATCAAGCTCATCACTACATTCATCATCAGATTTTTCAGCCTTCACATTAAATGCAATGCTTTTACCTTTTTGCTTTCTAGTACTTTGTTTATTTCAAAGTTTTGGAGAATGTCAATCAGTTCATCAACTCTCATTCATTAGTGTTTTTAACTTCCTCAATGGCTGAGATTTTGGGTTGAAATTTATCTGGGACAGACCTAATTATTTTTCTAACAACTTCTGCATCCGTGAAAGTTTTTCCAAGCATGTATGCCAAATTTGTAATATGACATATCTTAAAGTAAAACTCAAAAATTGACTCATCCTCATGCATTATCAGATTTTCAAATTGAGAATTAAGTCTCATCAATTTAGATCTTTTAACAGATGCGGTACCTTCATGTTTTACCTCAAGTATGTCCCAAACTTCTTTGGCCACTTTGCACCTTGAAATCTGTCCGAAGTTATTTAAGTCCACTGCAACAAAAATTGCATTGACAGCCTTTGAATTCCAAATGGAACGTCGGTATTCTTCATCAGTCCATTCATCCTCAGGTTTTGGTTCGGAATCACCAAAAGCATTCAACTTTGTTGGCGGTGTCCATCCTTTAAGCACACTAGTCCATGCCCTGTCATCAAGAGATTTGATATACATCATCATTCTTACCTTCCAATTTGAATAATTACCATCATCAACAAATGGGTGATTGTGTTTCAGATCCTCCAGTGCGAATAAACTCCATCCTTCCAGATCAATATGATTATTTTCTTCACTTGTCTATCAGTGAACCTGCTCTGATACCAGTTGAGAGTTCTGGAGGTATACAGTTATAAATAACAACACAGTAAACTGTAATGTAAATTGGCACAGGAGGATTTTTATGTGATTCGATTATAAAAACCTACGTCCATGGACAACTATAGAGCTGCAATTCACTAAGTTCCTGTTTGTACAATCTTTAAGACCTTTTATAATGCTGACTCACTCTCACACACTGATCTAATCTTTCAAACAAAATCTTCGCAAAGATCCTAATCTCTAGTGATACTGCCGACTCTCTGTCACAGATAACTTAACAACACACTGTTAAGTTATACATAACACCCGATGTCTGAAACAGAATTACATAAACACTCAACCCTCAAGTTATCCCAAGTGTCTACTAAATCACTCAGACCTAATCAACAACTTATGTACGATTTTTAACTCTCATACATGAATCAAAGACGTAACGAATCAAAATAATAAAGACATTCCTATCTGTATAGAAGAACCTCTTTCAATTCATGGAATGCCATGACCTATACTCTCAAAAAACACAATCAAGTCTCCAATGCGCAAAACTATTTCCACGCCGACTATGTCATAACGCGATACATGTCTTGAGAGGTCTGGTCGAAATCTTCCTAAAAATTCTGTAAATATCTCAATCAAAATCACATTAGAATTAGGATAAAATGAAATAGGAAGTGTTATAGATAGACTCTTAAAGGAATTTGGACACAATTAAATATCCTCCTATGTTGATTAGGATACAAGAAATATTATCGTGATCTAAGGAGATATTTATTGTGAATAAAATACTTCTTATAATGATCATCTAGAAACAATGAAATAGGAATCAAAATACTATTCTAATTTTTATCACAAGTTAAACAAAAATGCAATATGTGCATTGCACATGCAAGTATCACGTTAACACTAACAACAGCCATAATGTTTCACGGTTTAGACCGTGTGGCCTTAGGCGCTCAATGAGCCGAACTTGTACTTAAGTAAGCCATCAAACACTTGACAATGCCAAGCAAGATCAAAGGAAGCAAGCCAGAGTTAAACAATTGTTATTACATTATAAAGCAATTGTATAAGAGAGGTGTTACAAGGAAGTGTGCTGGACAAGCTCTCAAGGAGAGATCATCTACCTGCAAATGAGTGCTCACCCTTATTTATAAAGGAGCACCTCCTGAACTTGTGTCCATCAATGCGCCACTTGTTTATACCCTATTTGTTCTCTAGAAGGATCCTAAGATATTTACAAGCTTATCTTGTAGCCTAGAAATATCTACTAAACTCAAGACATATTTAGAGAACTCTAGACACTAGAGAGCTCCATGGTCTTCTAAAAGTTTTCGTAGTCTTCCACTCTCTTCCATCATCATCTGAAACCTTTTGGAGTCTTCTAGGGCCTCCTCATGTCTTTCGCATGCTTTCGAAGCCTTCCGAAGTATTCTAGAAGTGTCCGGAACGTCTTGGAACCTTCCAGAATGCCACGCCCAATTTATGCGCCATTAAATTCCTCTCATTATAAAAATCTCGAAACACTATGTCACTTACCCCAAATTCTAACTCCTAGGGGGTCATCCAAGTAATTTTCAGGCGCATGCGTGCGAGGCATGACAAGTCACTCTAAAAAGGAAAAAAAATAAAAAATTGTTATTTTTTCACTTTTGTATTCACTCCCAAGCTGGTTGTTTCTTTTGCTTCATGCAAGAGTGCTTCTAGAGCTGGTTGTCATCTTTGATATTTCTTTTTTCTCTTTGTTGTTTGTTTACGCTCAGTGGCTTTACATTGTTAAAAAAAGTGGGAAAAAATCATAAGAAACAGGCAATGGCTACAGAAGCAGTGGGCACACCTTGTTTTAGGAGTTGCCTCGAGTGTTGTAGAGTCAGCATCTAATTGCATTGGACTAAAAGTATCTTATGTGTTCAAGTACAAAAGTTACATTGATGAGCTGAAGAATCGAGTTGAGTAGCTCAGATATGAAAGAGAACCGGTGGAAAGAGTCGTTGAAACTACTAGAAGTCAAGACGACAAGATTTATGACAGTGTTGAGCAATGGACAGTTGGAGTGGACAAGTTTACTGAAGAGATAGTAAAACCTATAATGCAGGATGAAGAGAAAGCAAAAAAGCGTTGTTTCCTAATTTGACTACACGTAGCACTTAGCAAGAAAGTGATCAAAGCTAAACCTAGCAACGGGTCGTGTTAAAACAGTTTCGTGTCGTTTCGTATTCGTGTCGTGTTAAATTATGTTAATTTAAATCCGATCCATTAACTAATTGGGTCAATATCTTAGAACCCAAACTCGACTATTAACTTAACGTGTTTTCCGAATCCAACTCATTTAACCCGTTGTTTATTTTAAAGTTAGAAAACAATGTGTAACACGATTTATATAAATTCAAAACATAAACATAACTAATAGTTTATACCTTTAATATCTAACAAAATATTTTGAAATCTATTGAAATATCCAAATTTAATAAAATATGAAAACATAAAAGAAATTTTGTATTCAACATCATTCAAAGGTCTATCTAAAGCATATTTAAGAAAACAATTTAAAAGTGTCCAATTATTGAACGATTCCTGAAAATGAAATAGAACATTCTATAAGTTTCTTCCTTGTATTCCCTATCAAAATGTCATATACATACACACTTAAGAAAAAAATACTATAATTTGTTATATTTTATTATATTTTTTTATGTATCATAGATAAATTTACTAAATTATCCTTAATATTAATCGGTTAAACGGGTAAAATAGTTTTTTATACGATAAACCCAAACAGGGTCTAATATCAAACAGGTTTCATTATGTTAACCCATTTACGACCCTATCTGATAATATGAGATCCAAAACACGTTTTTATCGAATGGGTTCGTATAGTGTCAACGTGTCGTATAGAATTTGCCAGGCCTAGTTAAAGCAACAAGGGATTGTGCCATTCTCTTGGTAAATGGAAGCTTTAGTGATGTTTCTTACTACCGTGTGCTACAGAGGGCAGAATCTGAATGTGTTAGGGGCTATCAGGCCTTTGATTCTAGGATTCCAATTCTGGAAAAAATTATGCAGGCATTAGCAAATTCCAATGTCTACATGAATGGAGTGTACAGAATGCATGGTGTGGGCAAAACCACACTAGTCAAAATAGTTGTTGCAAAAGCTAGAGAAGATAATTTATTCTTGTTACAGAAAATAACGTCAAACACAAGATCAATAGGCTCAAAACATCACCTAAAGAAAGAACAAAGTAGAGAAAAATAGAGATATAAGAGAAGACACACGAGATTTACGTGGTTCAACAATATGCCTACGTTCACGGGACCAACCAAGAAATATACTCTTCACTAGAAAAAAAATACTTACAAGATTTTAGAGAATCTTCACAACCTCTCAACTAGAAGTTCTCATACACCCTTAAATAGAGCTTTTATGTGTTATGTCATATGTTATATCAAAGCACTACTAAAAATCACCTATTTATATTACTATAGTCCCCAGACTAGTAGGATAACAAATCCTAATAGCATTAGACAACAGAACACAAAATAGGATAGCTTTCCTAAATAAATAGGAAATTAGATGTACAATCCTAAATAAGATAAATCATAATCCTAGAGGAACAACAATTCACAATTAACTAATATCCTAAACATGAATCTATTAATTAATCTAATCTTAGTAGGAAAAGGATTCCTATTTCAACATTCTCCCACTTGAAGGCTTGTTTCTCTTCTATCACAAAAATATTCCAAAGTTGTTTCCTTGTTACCAACGATCAAGTAGCATCAAGCCCAAGAGAAATCTTGGATCAAATGAACTTCTCCCTCGTGATAGGCTTAGTCATCATATCTGCGATGTTGTTGTCATTGTGAACCTTCTGCAATAAGATTTGACCACCTTTCAAAGCGTCACATATTAAGTGATACTCAGTCTCAATGTGTTTTGTCCTTGAGTGAAATATCGGGTTTTTGACTAAACATATCGCACTTTGACTTTCACAATAGATCATAATCACCTTTTGTCATACTTGAAAATCATTAAGTAATCTCTTTAACCAAGTAGCTTCTTTACATACTTCCGTAGTTGCCATATACTCAGCTTTTGTAGAAGACAATGTAATCTTGCATTGTAACTTAGACATCCAACTAACAGCTCCTTCTATCATAAAGAATACATAACCAGTGGTAGACTTTTGTCTATCTCCATCTCCTGCAAAATTTGAATCCACAAACCTAACCAGCTGCAAATTTTGACCACTATAACATAATGCAGCCTCTGAAGTACCCTTCAAGTAATGAAGCATCCACTTCACTATAGCCTAATGATCTTTACCTGGATTAGCCTTGTATTTACTCATAACTCCCACTGCATGTGCAATGTTAGGTCTAGTACACGTCATGACAAACGTAAGGCTCTGTACTATCGATGAATATAGTACTCAAGACATATCTGCCTTTTTCGCTTCAGTGCTAGGGGACTGATCTAAAGACAATTTATAACCAACAGGAATTAGAGTACTGACTAGTTTAGCATCTTGCATATTGAAGCGGCACAAGATCTATTCAACATAACTTCTCTAAGTTATCCAGACTTTCATGTTCTTTCTGTCTCTTAATACTGCGATTCCAGGAATCCTACTAATAGGTCCTAAATCTTTTATGTCAATCTCCTTAGTCAAATGAGCTTTCAAGTTTGCAATACCTTTGTACTGGTACCAGCAACTAACATATCATCTATATATAATAACAAGATCATGAAGTCACATTTACCATGACTATAAAAGTAGGCACAATGATTGACTTCATATCTTTGGAAACCTAAGCTCAAAATAAAATAATTAAGTCGCTTATACCAACACCTTGGCGCCTATTTTAAACCATATAGTGATTTGGTCAACCTACTAGCCAAATTCTTTTTGTTTTGCTCAACAAAGCCTTCAGATTGAGTCATATAAATGTTTTCTTCAAGATTCCCATGCAAGAAGTAGTTTTGACATCTAACTACTCAAGTTCTAAATCAAGTGCAACCACCAAACTCTATGAAGTACAAATATTAAACAAACAACTGGAGAGATAATCTCATTGACGTCAAAACCGGATTTCTAAGGATAGCTTTTTACCACTAACCGAGCTTTATATCTTTTGATATTCTGATAGCATCTTTCTTGAGTTTGTAAACTCATTTACAATCAATAACCTTTCTCCCTATACGTAACTGAACTAATTGCCATGTTTTGTTTTTGTGTAGAGCCTCTATCTCCTCTTCCATAGCTATTCTCCATTGGGTAGCATCCTTGGATTCATAAGCTTCTTGATATGAACAAGGCTCATGCTCTTTAGTGATACAAGCATAAGCCTTGACATAATCTTTGAGCCAAACTGAGGGTCTTTGATCTCTAACAAGTCGGCTTTGATTTTATTAGGTTTCACCCTCTTCTATTTCATGCTCATAAACATTATCATCCTCTTCAACTATTTAATCAACTTGTTGGTCATGTTGATCTTGAATTTCATGTGAAGTTTCAAATTCTACTATCTTCATTATTTGTGAGCTTGGTTGCTCTTTCTTTTGCATTGAATCTTCATTGAAGATAACATCTCAACTAATAATAACCTTATAGTAGTAAGGTCCCATAATCTGTACTCCTTTAATCTATCTGCATAGCCAAGAAAAAAACACTTTCTAGATCTCGGATCTAGCTTAGTTCTATGCTCTTTAGCAAACATAAGCATCACAACCAACTATAGAAAGAGTGAATAATTGACAAGTTTCTCCGACCATATCTCTTTAGGAATCTTGCAATCCAATGCAATACTATGAAAATGATTTACCAAGTAACATGCGGTGTGTACTACCTCTGCCCAAAATGTTCTAGCCTAGCATAACTCAACATACTCCTAGCATGATGCACAAGTGTACAATTCATCCTTTCGACTGCTTCATTTTGTTGTGGAGTTCTTGGAATCATCAGATTCTCACTTTGCCATGTTTATTATAAAACTCCTTAAAATATGATGAGATGTACTCTCCTCCATTATCAGTTCTTGGACATTTAATCTTTTTCTCTTTTTGATTTTCCACAAAAGCCTTAAACTTTTTAAAATAATCAAAAGCTTCATTCTTCCTTTTGAGCATATGTACCTAAACGTTTTTAGAGAAGTCATCAATGAATGAGATAAAATACTTTGCACCTCCAATAGATGCAACAGGAGCCTCCCAAATATCAGAATGTATCAAGTGTAATACATCCTTACTTCTAGCAGTGGATGAAGGGAAACTTGTTTTATGATGCTTTCCATAGACCTAGTTTTCACAAAATCTAAATCAATAGATTTTAATCTAGGCAGTAAATTTCCATCAAGGAGTAACTTCAGTCCTTACATGCTCATATGCCCAAAACGTCTATACCAAATTGACATCGAATCTGACATAGCATTAATACACTATAAGAAAAACAGTTTTTTGCGACAAAATTTTTTGCGACGAAATAAAATTCGTCGCAAAAAGCGGCCTTTTGCGACAAAATTATTATTTCGTCACAAAAGTTAGCATTTCAAAAAAAAGATATTTTGCGAGGAATTTTTCGTCGAAAAATAAAACCTTTAGCGATAAATATAGAAAGAGTGAATAATTGACAAGTTTCTCCGACCATATCTCTTTAGGAATCTTGCAATCCAATGCAATACTATGAAAATGATTTACCAAGTAACATGCGGTGTGTACTACCTCTGCCCAAAATGTTCTAGCCTAGCATAACTCAACATACTCCTAGCATGATGCACAAGTGTACAATTCATCCTTTCGACTGCTTCATTTTGTTGTGGAGTTTTTGGAATCATCAGATTCTCACTGTGCCATGTTTATTATAAAACTCCTTAAAATATGATGAGATGTACTCTCCTCCATTATCAGTTCTTGGACATTTAATCTTTTTCTCTTTTTGATTTTCCACAAAAGCCTTAAACTTTTTAAAATAATCAAAAGCTTCATTCTTCCTTTTGAGCATATGTACCTAAACGTTTTTAGAGAAGTCATCAATGAATGAGATAAAATACTTTGCACCTCCAATAGATGCAACAGGAGCCTCCCAAATATCAGAATGTATCAAGTGTAATACATCCTTACTTCTAGCAGTGGATGAAGGGAAACTTGTTCTATGATGCTTTCCATAGACCTAGTTTTCACAAAATCTAAATCAATAGATTTTAATCTAGGCAGTAAATTTCCATCAAGGAGTAACTTCAGTACTTACATGCTCATATGCCCAAAACGTCTATGCCAAATTGACATCGAATCTGACATAGCATTAATAACTACAAGAAAAACAATTTTTTGCGACAAAATTTTTTGCGACGAAACAAAATTCGTCGCAAAAAGAGGCCTTTTGCGACAAAATTATTATTTCGTCACAAAAGTTAGCATTTAAAAAAAAAGATATTTTGCGAGGAATTTTTCGTCGCAAAATAAAACCTTTAGCGATAAATATTCATTTCCTCACTAAAAACTCGAGTGACTAATTAGGGAAGTATTTTTTGCGATGAAATAAGCCTATTGCGACAAATTTTTTGTCGCAAAACGTATTACACAAAGACGGCATTTTGTGACAAAAATTTTATAGCAACATGAATATTTTTTGCGACAAAAATATGTTTCTCGGGAAAAAAAGACCTTTTGTGACAAAAAATTTCTCACTAAAGGCCATTCTAATTTACCATACATATATGGCAATACTTGACATTTTGCGACGAAAAAATAATTCCTCGCAAAATGTGACCTCTTGCGAGGAAATTTTCCTCGCAAAAAATCTATTTTTCGCGACAAAAAATTCATCGCGAAAAGCTATTTTAATTTACCATGCACACGTGGCAATACTGGACATTTTTGCGACAACAACGTGATTCCTCGCAAAATATGACTTTTTGCAAGGAAAATTTTCTCGCAAAATGTGACTTTTTGCGAGGAAAATTTTCTCGCAAAAAGTCACATTTTGCGACAAAAAATTCCTCACAAAACGCCATTTTAATTTACTATGCACACTTGACAATATTGGATATTTTGCGACGAAAATTTAATTCGTCGCGAAATGTGACCTTTTGCGACAATAAATTTCTCGCGAAAAGCCATTTTAATTTACCATGCACACGTGGCAATATTGGACATTTTGTGACAAAAAACGTGATTCCTCGCAAAATGTGACCTTTTGCGAGGAAAATTTTCTAGCAAAATGTGACTATTTGCGAGGAAAATTTTCTCGTAAAAAGTCATATTTTGTGATAAAAAATTCCTCGCGAAAAGCCATTCTAATTTACTATGCACACTTGACAATATTGGATATTTTGCGACGAAAATTTGATTCGTCGCAAAATGTGACCTTTTGCGACAATAAATTCCTCGCAAAAAAGTTAACCTTTTGCGAAAAAAATTTCTCGCGAAAAGCCCGTCTAACTTATTATGAACGCATGACAATACTGGACATTTTGTGACGAAAATATGTATTCCTTGCAAAATATGGTCTTTTGCGAGAAAAAATTCCTCGCAAAAAGTTATTTTTTTAAAATTAAAACTTAATAACTTTCCTCTTTTGTTTTCTTCTCTTTGTTCGTGGTTCGTCTAATATAGAAGTCTTTGTTTAAAAAATGACAAAAAAAAAGAATAAAGAAAGTATTAAAGATCTAATTTGATTTTATATAAATTGACAATTTTTAAATATAGTAAGGTCATTTGGATATTCACACAAATTTTTATTAAAAAAAAGACCATTTGTGATTCCATTCATGCTTTTAAATGTGAAAAACTATTAAGATATTCTAAATTTAGTGTTTGTAAAAGAGATAAATAATTAAAATAAACTCTATATATATGTGTGTGTGTGTGTGTGTGTGTGTGTGTGCGTGTGTGTGTGTGTGATATGAATCGTTAATAATCTAATAATCAAGCATAAAATTTATTGCTAATTATTTATATATAATCTAATTTATATGTGATTTATATATGTCTAACTGCTAAATTACAATTATGATAAACTTATTACCATGACTAATTTTTAATTGATGAAAATGAGATTGGAAAAAAAATCTAACTTCTAAAAATCTAATTTATTTTTCAACGTTTAATTATATGTCAAATAAATATAAATAAATAAATAATTAATAATCATGTAATGTTGCCTATAATTATGTTTTTTATTTTTTTGTTATAAAGTGTATTAATTTAGACAATATATTTCTCTTAGACTTTTAATTTTTATCGTATAGCTTTGAGTAAATTGTTGAGATATTTTAAACAATTGTTAGAGTTTATTTTAAGGGAGATAAATAATTAAAATGAACTCTATAACAAAAAATAAATACATTTGTTACATATTGATTACTATATGAATAATTAATCATTTACTGGTAAATGGCAAAAACTAATTTTCAATTCGTAATACATATGATACTTGTAACATATGTATATGTATATATGTCTAATAATTAAATTACTTATATGAAAAAAATATTTTTTATAATTGTAAAAAATATTTTTAATAATTGTTATTTTTATAAAAAAATGGATAATTAATTTAAAGGCATTCTATACTTGAAAATAAATGCAATTTTGTTACATTTTTATATAATTATAATATGAATAAGTAATCATTTACTAATCAAATTAGAAAAGCTTATTTTCAATTTCTTATAATAACAAATATGACATATATAGATATCTAATTATTAAATTACAACTATTACAAACTTATGGTTTGCATTTGTCAAGATATTTTAAATATTAATTGTTAGCATTTGTAAAATGAATAAATAATAAAAAAATATTCACTAAAAGTAAATGCATTTGTTACATAATAATTATAATATGAATATTTGATCATTTATTTATTAAAATATTAAAAACTTATTTTCAATAACTCGCACATGACAATTATGTCATATGTATAGATGTTTAAGCATTATACATTTATTAATGATAGTTGACTTGTATGTATTTTGTTAACACTTTAATACATATGACAATTATGACATACGTTTATATGTTAATAATTAAATTATCTCCATCACAAATTAATTTTTTAAATTTGTAAAACATATTTTTAGTGTTTTTAAAAGAAATAGATAATTAAAAAAATTATAGCTAAAATGAATAGAATCTTTTTGTTACATATATGATTATAATATCAATAATTAATTATTTATTGATCACTAAAGAATTTTTTTTTTGTAATTCCTCATATAACAACTATGACATATGTATAAATGTCTAACTATTGTTTACATTTGTTAAATAATTCTTGAGTTGTTGTACCTATTTTATTAACATTTTAATACTCAATAAAAAATAATTAAATACCATATAATGTTTTATATTTCTATTGTATATGGTTGTTATATTATTTATTAATTTGTCATCAAATTATTTAATACCAATCCAATATTATATAAATTTAATTATGGATAAAAATTTAATTAATAAATAAACTTATAATTATCCAAGTCTAAGTATGGTTTATTTAAATATTTTTAATTTTAGATTTAGATTTTAATTTTAATATTTTTTTAAAGACTTATAGTGACAAAAATTTTGTCACAAAAGATTAGCATTTTGTCGCTAAAGATTAGCATTTTAGACTTTTAGCGACCACTTTAAAATTCCTCGCAAAATGGGGTCTTTTGCGAGGAAAATTTAAATTCAAATTCGTCGCAAAAACTAAATTTTAGGCGGACTTTTTCCCGCCTATTAAATTTCAAAATTTTTACACCTCTAGCGACAAAATATTTTTCAATAGCTCACACATGATTGTTATGCCATATGTATAGATGTCTAACTATTTTACATTTGTTAATGATTGTTGACTTGTATGTATTTTGTTAACACTTTTATCCTCAATTAATTAAAACTAACTAAATACCATGCAATAATTTTATATATCTAATGTATGTGGTTAATACATGATTAATTAATTGACATTAAATTATTTAATATTAACCTAATATTAAATAAATTTAATTATGTTGGATAAATTTATTTAATTACTAAATAAATTTATAATTATCAAAGTCCAAGTATGATTAATTTCAAAATCTTCTTAGTTTTTTATTATAATTTTCACATTTGTATACTTTTTATGACAAATAAAAGAGTCTTTAACATTTTTTTAAGATTTTTAGTGATGAAATTTTCGTCGCAAAAAGATTAATATTTTGTTGCAATATATGATGTTTTGCGATGATTTAATTTCATCGCAAAATGAGGTTTTTTGCGACGAAATACGAATTTATATTCGTCGTAAAAAATAAAATTTAGGCGGACTTATTCCCGCTTGAGAATTTTGAAAATTTCAAGTTCTTTAACGACGAAAAATTTGTCGCTAAAGATCAAAATTTTTGTCGCAAAATGAAATTTGGGCGGACTTTTTCCCGCTCTTGAAATTTCAAAATTTTGAAACTCTTTCTCGACGAAAATTTTGTCGCAAAAAAAATTTTTGGCGAACTTTTTCCCGCTTTGATTTTTTTCATAATTTTAAAAACTATTTCGCAAGAAAATTTTTGTCGCTAAAGGTTAAAATTTCGTCGCAAAATATCTAACTTTTATTATATATACATGGGTTAATTTTTTAGATTGTTTCATTTTCTTCTATCACTTCCAATTCTCTACTCCTTTTCTTTTCCCAACATTTGGTAAATACTTTTACTCTTTCTTTTACTTTTGTGTTGTAATATATTTTCTTTAATAGTTTAATATATTTTTATTTATTTTAATATTTGATTGATATTATTGTCTTTTATTTGATAGGTATTTTTTAAGATGGAATACAACTCAACATTCTCAACATTCTCAAATTCTTTGCTTCTTCAACATTGTTTTTTTTTCATAAACTCATTTTTTATGCTTTAATTTTTACTTAACATTTTATTTTTATTTTATTTTTTTAATAGGTATTTTTGAAGATGGGTTGTACTTGAAAATTTGGGGATTCATACAAAGTCAACAACAAAAGAATTTTTAGAGGATGAAGTTTTGTATTTTTCTTTCTCTTTTTTGTATTTTTTTTTAATTTTGCTATGTACAAAGGTTGATATATTGTAAAAATATATTGTGATAAATTTTTTGTAATTTGTTGTTAATTAATAAAATTATTAATACAAAGAATTAAGTTGTGTAATGAGACATGTCATTTATTCTAAAATTTATAACTAATTAAAAAATAAAATTTGTAAATTCTTAAAAAATAATCAATTTTCGTGTTAAAAATTTATTGCGACGAATTTTTTGTCGCTAAAGGTAGTATTTAGCGAGAAAAAATTGGTCGCAATAAACTTTTTTAACTAAAATAATTTTATTAAAAAATGAGTTATTTTCTAAAAATTTGCGACAATATTGGAATTCATTGCAAAATATACTCTTTTGCGACAATTTTTATTTTGTCGCAAAAAGTTGACGTTATGTGATCTTTTTTGTGACGAACTATTTGTCGCAGAATACCACTTTTTGCGAGAAAAATTTTGTCGCAAAAATACTTTTTGCGAGGAATTCCAGAATCATCGCAAAAAAACCTATTGCGACTCACATATTGCGACTGGAGCGCGACGAATTTATTTTTGTCGCAAAAACTTATTGCGACGAAATTTTATCTTTTTGCGACGAAAAATTTCGTCGCAAAAAGTAATTTTTCCCGTAGTGATAATTACGCTTTGTCGACTACGGTTTCTCCTATCAAATGGTACAAGCCAACTATTAGCTCTCCTTTTGCAACTACTAGAGCTCTTTTAACTACCTTCATTATCCTATTTTCTTCAAAAAATTTGAAACCATCTTGATCAAACTTTCCCAATGACAAAAACTATTTCCAAGAGCCAACACATGTCGTATACCATTAGTATTATGCATAGAACCATCAAACATCTCTATTCGAACATCTCCGACTCCTACTATTTTACATGTGTTATTATCAACCATGTAAATAGTCCCTCCCCTAGATCGATAAGTATAAAACCAATCTCGATGTGATGTCATATAGAATGAAGCAGTCGAATCTAAAACCCATTGATATTGCATACCTTCCTAAGCAACCGATAACACCTCTCCCTCTTCATATGAATAGTAATCTTCAACTATGTTTACTTGGGAATTCTTTGATTCTGATACATGTAGATTAGGCTTGGAATCTTCTTCCTTTTAAATCTACAATATTTTCTCATATGGCCTGGTCTTCCGCATTTCCAACATTTTCCTCGTTTCTTGCCCCTTGACTTGATTTAGATTTATGGCCACTAGTCTTTTTAGTAGGTCTACCTCGTGCCATCATTGCATCACCTGAAGAACCACCATTTGATTTTCTTTCGTGCTTATTTAGTCAATAATAAAGATTCCATTGATTTGTAGGTGAGAGTTGTATCTTTATTAATGTTCATCATGAAGGTACCACAAATTAGGTAAAGATCAAAGCAATAAAGTAGCTCTTTCCTTTTCATTGATGTTTGTATCGATAGCTGCTAATCTACTAATCAAGCTATTAAATTCATTCAAGTGTTGTTGCAAAGAGGACCCTTCCTCCATTTTAAGGTTGTAAAGCTTCATCTTTAGAGAGATCATATTAGACGTGGATTTCCCCTCATAAATGGATTGTAGTTTGTCCCACAAACCTTTAGCTATAGTTTCTCCAGATACATTGAATAAAACAATCCCATCTAGTGCAAGATGAAAATCTGTCATTATCAATTCGTCTTTCTCTGCAAAAACTATATCAGTCATCTCATCTGGTTCTGCCTCCTTTCCATTTAAGGCTATTGTACATCCATCCTTAATCAGAGCTACTCACATTTTCAACTTCCATACTGCATAATTTGAACTGTTGAACCTTGGCTACTCAAATTCGGTGGAACTGGATGACGTATTTAACTTGAACCCAAAACACTGATCTTGTGTTTTGACAACAAGCTTGGCTTTTCCAAATTTTCACTACAGCAATGAATAGTACCCACTAAGTAAGCTCTCAAGAAAGATTGGAGGGGCCATAAATGGTTCTACTTAAAATCCAACCTCCTTAGACAGTCTAGTCTTTTTGACAAAGCTTACCCAGACTGTAACTATTCACACCACAAATCCAAATTTGCAACAGAAGCCAAAAACCAAACTCTAAACCAAACTCTGATACCAATTGTTGCGGAATATAACATCAAACAGAAGATCAATAGGCTCAAAATATCACCCAAAGAAAGAGCAAAGTACAGAAAAATAGAGATGCAAGATAAGACACACAAGATTTATGTGGTTCTGTAATACGCCTATGTCCACGGGACCAATCAAGAAATATACTCTTCACTAGAAAAAGAAATACTGACAAGATTTTGCAGAATCCTCACAACCTCTCAACTAGAAGCTCTCATACACCTTTGAATAGAGTTTTTGTGTGTTATGCCATATGTTATATCAAAGCACTATAGTCCCCAAATTAGTAGAATAACTAATCCTAATAGTATTAGACAGCATATAGCCCGAAATAAGATAACTTTCCTACATAAATATGAAATTAGTTCTACAATCCTATATAAGCTAAATCCGAATCCTAAAGGAATAATGATTCACAATTAACTAATATCTTAAATAGGAATCTATTAATTAATCTAATCCTAACAGGAAAAGGATTCCTATTTTAACAATTCGGCGTGGTGGTTATGGCTTGGGTATGACGAGAAAGGATGTACCCTGCAGAAGATTGGATTAATAGAACAAACGATGATAAGAGGTGTTGGCAATATATTGCTGACACCTAGAAGTCTTGATGTGTTACATGAAGATATGGATACTCGAGAATATATCCCAGTTGAAGTTTTATCTACTAAAGAAGCACACCTTATCTTATGGCACTTTTAGGGCGTTTGAGGATTTGATCATTTAGATATGATTTGATTTCTTGTACACCGCCCCTTCTAATTGGTTTCGAAGATAAAAATCCTTTGTTGGTCCACAGCCTGACTTAGGTAAATTCATGAACTCAATTCGTTTTATTCCTTCCTATTCTTATTCTTAATAATCATCTGAACCTGAACCATAAATTGACTTATGACGTATTAATCAGATAGATGACTTTTTTTAAATCTTCAATTCAAGGAAGAAATGATCCCTTCTCTCCTTATTGGTTGATCCCCAAACCCACTCCTACTTCTCTTGCTCTATCATCAAATCTTATTCTTGGATCTTACATGAGATTCAGAAAAATAAATATTTTCATGTACTCTTCTAATTTCTATGTTGAGAAGACAGTTGGCAAGAAACCAGAAATATCCGATTACCAATCTATAGCGTCTGAGATAGTTAGAAGATGCTCAGGCTTGCCACTAGCAATTACAACTATTGCAAATGCACTGAAAAATGGAAAGATGGCTTGCATAAGTTAATAGGCTCTATTCCAGGCGATGAAACTTTGTGTACTAGCATAAAATTTAGTTACGATACTTTGAGAAATAAGGAAGCAAAATCACTGTTTTTCTTTGTGGTCTTTTTGGTACAGGTAATTTTATACCTGTTGAATTCCTGCTAACATGTAGTATGGGTCTGGGTCTGTTTCATGGTGTTGATAACGTCGTCGATGTTAGATGGAGATACTAACTATGTGTCTATGTAGTCAAAATGCATGATGTTATTCATGTTTTCGCCACTTCAATTGCATAACTGATAAGCTTATGTCACTAGTTTGAAAGAAAGGTCGGAGATCAAGGAGAAGGTACTTAAATCAAAGCTTCAACTGCTATTTCCCTGTTTTTTAGGTAGGAAGTTTTTAGTTATAATATTGGATTAACTAAATTATTCTTTTTCTCCTTCCACATGAGTTCGTGATTGGGGAGTTAACGAGAGTGTTAAGTCCAGTTAACAAACATCGTAACTCCTTGAAGAGCGATTATTTTAGATATATATATTTAAGTTTGAATTTTAATTCCACAATAATATATAATTATCTATGTAAGTGTATAAATAGTGCGAAAACAACACAGGAAGTGTCAAAGTGTTACAACTAGCCGTATGCTCTATTCGCCAGGTGAATTAAAAAATCATTCGGCTCTTCAAGAATCCTGCAACAGAGCTCTTTTGGAATTTGACAGATGAATGGATAGTTCTCTGATAGAAAATTTAACTTGAGCTCTACTGAATAAAGATGAGAGAAATTATAGCAGAAGAAACTGTAAAAAATCAAAAAATAAAAACAGAATAAGATAGATAACAAGATCAAGTGCGTTTTGGGCTTAGAGGGCTTAAAGTATTGTTGTTAAACCCACATCTACAAGCTTAAGCTGTTAAAAAAGTGACAAACTTAACATGGTATCAGAGCCATAATGACATAACGGTCGCAGGTTTGAATCCCCTCTGTGTTATTTAAAAATTAATTAAAAAGTGTTGTCGTTTGGCCTACTTGTAAGATTTTAAAAATTAATTAAAATGTGTTGTTGTTTGGCCTACTTGTAAGATCCGTTAAGATAGGGCCCTTGCACGAGAGGTTTATTGATATTGTAATGGGTGTAAAGGTAGCGAGTAATAAATATATTTTGAAATTTTTTAAATGGGTATATAAAAAATTGGGTGTTCAAAGTAACATTTTAGGTACAAGTAGCATATCCTCAAACATTTTAAGATAAAAACACAAAAGCATGCAAACAGTTAATAGATCATCTATAAATGAGATAATGACAAAAAAGTTTAAAGTTGAAATCTTAGACTAGCTAATTTATTGATAATAACATTTCATGTCTATCCATCGAAGAGATAGTATTAGAATACTTAAAACTTATGATTCAAATTAATATACTTAATTTATTCTTATCAAAAACATTTGAATATGAAGAGCAAATATTAGGTAGTAAGATAAATCTCTTTATGAATAAATAAAGAAAATTAAAAAAGTATTACTGATATTAAAATGATAAGAGATAACATTTTTTTAAATGTCAAATTACAAATGATGTTCAATTAAATCACTTACTCGATAACTTAAAGTTGAAGTGGGAGATCAATATGACGCAACTTTAAAAACCTATAAAAAGGGCCCAAGTGAGACCTTATTTGCTATGCATAAAGGCTAGCTGACAGCCCGTCTTCGATTATTCTCATATTCATCAAAATTATGAGAAATTCTATGTTGTTGCCACTAATCGTTGTGCTCTCAGCGTCGCTGGTGCAGGATGGGCTCGCCAGGAACTTGCTCATGTTAGCAGCACCCTCTCCAGCACCTCAGGCTCCAGGATCTCCCTCTGAGGCTCCATCTCCGGCACCTCAGGCTCCCGGATCACCCTCTTCTGCTCCCTCTCCCGGATCACCCATTTCTGCTCCCTCTCCAGGATCACCCTCCGATGCTCCCTCTTCAGGATCTCCCTCTAATGCTCCCTCTCTAGGATCACCCACTGATGCTCCCTCCCCAGCACCTCAGGCTCCAGGATCACCCACTGATGCTCCCTCCCCAGCATCTAAGGCTCCAGGATCACCCTCTGATGCTCCCTCCCCAGCACCTCAGGCTCCAGGATCACCCTCTGATGCTCCCTCTCCAGCACCTGGTCAGGTTCCTTCTGGAACTCCATCTGAGACTCCCTCTCCAGCCCCCCAATCCTCTGAAGCTCCTTTCAAATCTCGCTCCCAATCACCCAAAAATAGTCCTTCCAAGTCCCCCTCTGAAGCTCCTAAAGCTCATCATCATCACGTACCTGGACTACCAATTCACCCTCTCCACCCTTGGCTGCCACCCTTGGTAAGGGAAGCAATAGAATGTTGGTCACCAATTTGCCAAGTCAAAGGTTGCACAGTTGGGATTATGAGGGCATTTTTTACAAGCAAGGCTGACCATATGCACGGAAATTGTTGCAAAGCCATCGCAAAAACAAGTGATGACTGCGCTAACAAGATGTTTCTTCCATTGGGCACCAAGGCCTTCAAGATTCTTCAAAAACATTGCTCACCTCATGCTTAACCTTAATCTTTCTACTTTAAGTTTCTCATTTAGTGGTTATTTTCTATATAGCCAGCTGCTAGGATTTTCGTTAGGAAGTTTTAAATATAGATGTTGAAGTACTCTGCTTCTGTTTTATTCCATGCATTAATTATGAATATGCAATTCAGTTTTTCATGGCTTCTATTTTTATTAATCTTTCAGAATTACTCTTCCCATATCTGCATGCGTGCACTAATTCCCACACGATAACGATAAAATTAATAATTTCATCAATCTGGGCAGTTCAGCGACACGTTTGTGCGTACTGATAAATCACCAATTAATTTACTAGAAGAATAAAATAATGTGTTTTTTTTTTTCATTTAATTGTGCATAGAGTGGACTGACGTTGCCGGATTTTACAGTAGCAAGAATAAGTGCCAAATTTCAACACCATCATTGAATTTCAAGTTCATATATAACAAATTTTACATTGATCATTCAATAATATATTGACGTAAGAATTTAATTGTATCTGGAATATGAACGCACAACACCGTAATGTATAGTACTTAGCGCCAAATAATGATTAGACTCTAAATAACAATTCCTTCTCGAGGTCTTCACTTCTACAGTTAAATAAATATATACAAACATCCCGTGATATCTTAATTATTTTTTTCTTCATTAGATCATTGTTAAAAAAATTTACAAAAATTTAAGGGAGAAACCAATATAACAATACTACCAAAGTTATAGCAATTGAAGGGTGAAAGAACATTTTATACAATTAATTGCAAAATAACCAAGTCTAGGTAGTTGATGGTCGAAATCCAATACAAATAAACAAAAATACTTTCTTCACAACATAAAAGTGTTACAGAACATAATTGGTCTCTCTTTTTTTTTTTTTGGGTCATAAATGTATTCAATAGTTTTTTTGTAAATTTATTGAGTTCTTTTGACGAATTAACAATTTTTTGTTCTAAGTTTATTTAAGTTTATTAGCACTAACACATAGTGTATTTCAAGCATGATTGACAATTTATACTATTAAATACTAATGCTCTGTTCTTTCTTGTTTTCAAATCCTGTTTTCTGTGCTGCATATTTTCCAATGCAATTTATATTCAATCTCAACCACATATTCTTTTCAAATTTTAAAATAATTCAAAATCAACCATATATTCTTAAATTCAATTGAAAACAAAAATACTGGATTCATAAAAGAACACACCCTAAGTTTTTTATCCTATTTTTTCTATAAATTTGCATTATTTTGAGTTTATTTTCGTTGACTAATGATAACAAGATGTCTTGGTTGACAAGTGCATATAAAACCTTTGCACGGACATTTTAAAGGTTTAAATATTATAGTTAAAAATTCACATCTACAAACATAAGCTTTATAGAAATGTGATAAACTTAATAATAAGGCCGTCAAGGTGGATAAGAATATAGCACATCATAGTCATGTATTTTTTACATAATCTTGGGAAGAGAATAAGCTAAACTTGTACGAGCAAGATTATATATGTTGATTTTTACAATCTATTGGGCTTTAGAGTAGCCATGACAACTTTATATGTAAGAATTACTAGAAATGTGAAGATTGAACCTGAATCAAGTGTAACTCCACCGACACCCGGAGGATTCTATAGTTTTGATTGGTTCTTCCCATTTTTCTTTTTCCTGTTATTTTATAAAGGACCAAATTAAAGATGACAATGTGTCTTGCTTGAATGGGGACCCGTAAGGCCAATTCCAAAATCCAAATGGGATGAAAGCGGGGACCATTGGTTTCCCATTTTTGGTGTTTTGCTTGTTTCTATTTTGATATGAGTTTATTGGAGAACATAAATGATGAGGAACGAGGTTCCTCAAGTTAACAGAAAGGGAGGGAGATGTAGATAGAGGAAAAGGGAGAAACAATAGAAGAAATTTGGGGAGAAATAGAGTGAAATTAAGGAAGGAGACAATCTTTTTACTAAAAGATCAAAAACCACAACTAAGTCTGAAAATAATATAACTAAAGGTTCCTATTTATAGGACCTTAAAGTATAGCTCTACTAGGAAATAAAATCTCATTAGGAAATAGAATCATAATCCTAGTTTAACTAGAAAATATCAAAATTAAATCCTAAATAAAATAGTAAACTATTAATTAGGAAAATAACTCAAATTAGGATTATTCCTAATTTAGGAGTCAAAATCCCTAATAATAGTCAAAATCCCTAATTTATTAAAATCCCTAAAATCAAAATTAAAATCCCTAATTTATTCCTAATTTGTCCTACATCAATTCTCCTCCGCTTGAAAGACTCGACTCCTGGCGAGTTGTCAAGGAGGAAGTTGCCAATACACGAGGAAACGCCACGTCTTATCTTGCATGATCATTGGAAAGTCGTCAATCCAAATCTTCGCTTCATGACGATTTAATATTGGAAGCACACATGATAGAAAAATTATTGATGTTTCAGCAGCCTTCAATATTGGTAGAGAAACAATAATCCCCATGGAAGATTTGACCGTTGACCCAATGATAGAAGTAGAAGAACCCAAATATGAATCACAACCTATGAAATCAACTTTTTGAATGATTTCATGAAATTCTTCACATATAGGTTCCACATCATCATTAGAATTCATCTTGCCCTCGATCTCAATATCATCGCTAGATTCTTCACATGTAGGCTCCACATCATCATTAGGATTCATTTTGCCCTCAATCTCAATATCACCTCTAGATTCATGCCCATCTCCAAGATCAACGTCGTTTGCTTCATCATCTCCATTAGAATCATCACACTCATCCTCATGGTTTTTAGAAGTTGTATCCAAGATCTCTTGATTCCTATGTTTGGTAAATAACTCCAAATTAGAGTATTGTTTGCGAGAACAGAAGCTTGTAAGGCTTTTAAAGCTGCTAATACTTCTTCCAATCTATGTTCTGATTTATTTTCCAAAACATCTATCCTAATATTTTATCCTATTTTCTGAGGCTTGTATCATTGAGAGTATTGAAGTTTGTACTGAATGACACATTGTAGATATCGACAAGAAGAGTATGATGGTGGTCGCAGCGAACAGTAAATCTGGTGAATAGTAATACTGGTGAACAGTATACCGATGAACAGTATTTTGGTGAACAGTGCTCACCGTGAACAGTAACACTAGTGAACAGTGCGTCAATGAACAGTAATATTTTTTTTTTTTTGGTGGAAGGGGTGATGGGAGATAAAATTGGGATAAAGTAAGTTAATGGTGGTGGAAGGTTTTAGGGTTTATGGGTTGAACAAAAATTAAAGGATAAATAGTATAAGAGGGGATCAAAACCACGCTCTGATACCAATTGATGAGAAACGAGGTTCCTTAAGTTAACAGAAAGGGAGGGAGATGTAGACAGAGGAAAGGGGAGAAACAATAGAAGAAATTTGGGGAGAAATATAGTGAAATTAAGGGAGGAGACAATCTTTTTACTAAAAGATCAAAAACCAATAACAACCAAGTCTGAAAATAACATAACTAAAGGTTCATATTTATAGGACTTTAAAGTATAGTTCTACTAGGAAATAAAATCTCATTAGGAAATAGAATCATAATCCTAGTTTAACTAGAAAATACCAAAATTAAATCCTAAATAAAATAGTAAATTATTAATTAGGAAAATAACTCAAAATAGGATTATTCCTAATTTAGGAAGTCAAAATCACTAATAATAGTCAAAATCCCTAATTTATTAAAATCCCTAAAATCAAAATTAAAATCCCTAATTTATTCCTAATTTGTCCTACATCAATAAAGTAATTGTTTGCTTACATGTTTTCGCTTAGAAAAACAAAAAAAAAAATGTATAATCAAGGTACAATACTTATAATGTACCATTATCTATAAAAATGAAAAACAACTTTTTCATGTTTTCTCCCCTCTCTCAACTTTTTTAATTTTGCATAATTTGTCTTTTCTTTCTTTTTTTATTTCAAATAATTTTATAATTTTAATATAAATAATTTTATTCATTAATTTTATATTTTAAAATTTTTATAATATTTGAAAATGAAAAAATATATATTTTTTCTATTTTTTTCAACTATCATTCATTTTCAAACAGAAACACAAACTAAACATTACCAAATATATTTTTGCACAATTCAATTTCTCATAAAATATGTAAATATACCTCTCATTCTCATATCCAACTAAAAATTTTAGAAAGAAAAACACAAAATTCATAACCAAATAGGTCATAAGTTTTTATCGAGGAAATAATTCTGATTGAAAATGGGGATAATTCCTCATCCTTAAACTCATATATATCCTCAAACTTTTAATAGAAAATTGTTTTTAATTTTTAATTTTAACTTCATGATTAAAATGTATCCAAATTATCTTACATTAAAAATAAAAAATTATATACGTTAGATAAATGGCCTTAAAGAAGATATTCATAATAAATTTTTCTATAAAATAAATATTTTTTAATCATAAATATATTTTTAGTTTTTGAGCAAATATATTTAAAATATCTTATAACTATATCATATATGAATTACTTATATCGATAGTTCAACAATATATAGAAGATATAATTCACAAATTTTGTTTGTAATAATAAATTTTAATTACAATCAATATTAAGTAAAGTTACTTTACTTTGGGTCATACTATAGTACATTGGATGTATTGATACATCAATTTTGAAATTGTATAATGGTTGTAAATGAGTGTGTAAAAGTTGAAATATAAATACAACTTTTAGACAACTTTTATATACTCATTTACAACTTTTATACACTCATTTACAACTTTTACATAATTTTGAAAATTGATCTATGGTACATCTGACGTATTGTAGCAAACCCTTTACTTTGTAGGATTGTAAAATTGTGATTTTTCTATTTTTATAAAAATGAATAATATATCTTAATCATTGAGGTTGGACTTTGAATAGAAATACTAGTGCAATTAGTTTGCATTGAACATGACCTTGCAAGATTTCATTAAGATGTGATTGAAAACTATCATATATATTAAATCTCATAGGCATTGATACAATGGTACACTTACTCTTAAGTGAGTAATAAATCCATACCTATATACATTGTATTTTTTTAGTTATCATAGATAGATTTTTTTAAGTATGTATGTATGTATGTATGTATATGAAAACCTCAATAATTTGGAAATATGAGATTATGATTCATGAGAAAATATATTCACTAAATGGAATTTATGACTCCTACTAGAGAGGATGATATCCCTTATGGCTAATTTCAATACTTGGTATTAAATATTAGGCCTGAGTATTCTTAATAAAAACTAACCTTTATTTGTGATAAGGATATGTACAAAATAACCATTAGAGAAATCAGTAACTCAAGAATGTAAGAAATAATTAAAAGGGTATGCCAATAATTTTATACCTGGCTTTGACATAAAATATATCATATGGAAGGGCATATATTTGTTTTGGTGTGACATGGGTTTTGGCTTTGCTAATAAAATTTTAGGGTATTTGTTGTAATGGTATAGGATAAATAGCTATAGAGATAAGCTGAACAGCCAATCATGAGCTACAAAGTGAACCAATGACCGTAACCTAGCCTTAGACGACTAAGTTGTCTAGCTACTCTTTGGTGGTCAGCCACTAGCTCTTTTTTTTTCCTTTTTTTATTTTAAACCTATATAATATTATTTATATATATATATATATATATATATATATATATATATATATATAGGGATAATATCATAGACTACCCCTAAGGTTTGGGGTAATATCAGTTAGAAACATACTTTTGTATTTGTATCATTCCGATCTTTAAGATTTGTATAGTTCTATCATTAAACCCCATTTAACATTTTCCGTTAACTTTTTCACTCATGAAAAATTGGAAGTCATCTTTAGCCTTAATTTTATATTCTTTTTCTTCCCCTTATCAAACTAACCTACACCATAGAAGAAACCCAAAATATATCGATTCTTTCCTTCTTTTTCAAATCTAAACCCTAATTCTCAACCATTTTAAAAGCCCAAATTACCAAAGAAATTGAAAACTTAATTCCCACTTGAAAATCTAACTCCCAATCTGGACCTGATTCTAAACCTTGTGCAACTTCTTCTCTTCTTCTTCTTCCTTTTTTTTCTTCGGCTCGCAATGGTTGCCATGAATTTTTTTTTTTGTTTTTGCACCCTTATGTAGCAGTAGATCGCAAAACCTATAGTGGTGGTTCTTTTTATTTTGGCTTTCATTTGTTTGTTGGTGGTTGTCTACATCTTTAACGGTGTTTGATTAGGTGGCCAGCTATTTTTTTGGTGGTGGGGTGATGGCTAGTATATTGGTGGTTATGGGATTATGGTAGATGTGTTGTTGGATTTTGGGTTTCGTATTCATGGTTGCCAGGTTCTAGGCTCTGTGTTCATGGTTGTTGAGTTGTTAGGTTGTTGGGGTTAACAATTGCTAGGTTATTGGGGGTATCATGTGTTAGTTATATGCCCTAAGAGTATGGATATTTTTCTGTATTTTGTAAACATCAATGATAAATAAAGTTGTTATTATTTATTTGTGCCTAAAGATGATTATATCTATGACTAAAGGCTCCAGAGCTTGTACGTTGACAAAGTTATGTATATATGAGAAATATAACTTTATCATAGCTTAAAACTAGTCACAACCCATAAATAAAAGTTGAGTGCTTTGTTTAGATAAGGTTGTAGTATTGTTTGTCTTCAATTGGAAAATGGTAAGTCTCTAACCATTTGAAAGTAGAGACTTCAGGACAAACACAATAGTGTATTAATGAATGCATAGAACATGTGAAATTATAATATTTGGTGAAAATATCGTAATCGAATGTAAATTACCACAATCGAGCACTAAAGGCATTTCTACCTTAATGCTGAGTGGATAGTGTACCTCTAGTATGTAGGCTGTAATCTTTGAGTAGAATAAAAAGTGAGATCTAAATGGAATGTCAATATCTTGGCTAGTTAGGATTGTAAGATCTATATGCTAGTAGACATTATATCATAAATATAGAATTCATGACTTCGAAGGATTGCAAACTACCTTGATGGTTTTACAAGATTTTAAATGGTACAATATTAGGCAAGTGTTTAATGAAAGATGCTCATTAGACTAAGATTTATTTTAATAAATCTTAGACCATTTAAATGGTGTAAATCTAGTATCAAGGAATCAAGATGTAATTAGAGAGGTAAAAAGGTAAATTAAATTTTCTATATTTTGTAAACATTAATAATAAATAAAGTTGTTATTATTTATTTGTGCCCAAATATGATTATATCTATGACTAAAGGCTCCAGAGCTTGTACATTGATAAAGTTCTGTAAATATGAGACATAGAACTTCACCATAGCTCAAAACTAGTTCAAGACAAAGATATGGTGTATTAATGAGTGCACTAAACACAGAACACATGGAATTATAACATTTGGTGAAAATACTATGATCGAATGTTAATTACCACAACTAAGCAATAAAGGCATTCATACCTTAATCCTGAGTGGGTATTTTGTACCTCTAGTACTATAATCTTTGACTAGAATAAAAAGTAAGATCTAAATGGAAGATCAATATCTTGGCTAGTTGGGATTATAAGATTTGTATGCTAGAAGACACTATACTATAGATATGGAATTGATGACTCCAAAAGATTGCAGAACCACCTTGATGGTTTTACAAGGTTTTAAATGCTAGAATCTTGGTCGAGTGTTTAATAAAAGATGCTCATTAAACTAAGATTTATTTTAATAAATCTTAAACCGTTTAAATAGTGTAAAACTGGTATAAAGGAATCGAGATGTAATTAGAGGGGTAAAATGGTAAATTAAATTTTTATGTATTTTGTAAACATTAATAATAAATAAAGTTGTTATTATTTATTTGTGCCTAAACATGATTTTATCTATGACAAAGTCTCCAAAGCTTGTAAACTAATAAAGTTATGTACCTATGAGACAGAAATTTGTCATAGTTCAAAACTAGTTCAAAACTAGTTCACAACTTATAAATAAAAGTTGGGCACTTTGTTTAGATAATGTTATAGTTATGTTTGTCTTCAATGGAAAAGTGGTGAGTCTCTAACCATTTAAAAGTGGAGACTTCAGAATAAAGAAATAGTGTATTAATGAGTGCACTAAACATGGAACACGTGGAATTATAACATTTGGTGAAAATACCATGACCGAATATAAATTAACATAACCAAGCACTAAAGACATTCCTACCGTAATTATGATTTAATAGTATACCTCTAGTATACAGGCTATAATCTTTGACTAGAATAAAAAGTGAGATCTAAATAGAAAATTCAATATCTTGGCTAATTAGGATTGTAAGATATGTACTCTAGTAGACAATATACCATAGATATAGAATTCATAACTCCGAAGGATTACAAAACTACCCTGATGGTTTTACAGGGTTTTAAAAGGTAGAATCTTGGTCAAGTGCTCAATGAAAGATGCTCATTAAACTAAGATTTATTTTAATAAATCTTAAATTACTTAGATGGTGTAAAACTGGTATCGAAGAATTAAGATGTAATTAGAGGGGTAAAACGGCAAAGTACACCTAGCTTTAGTTATTGTTATTTCATGAATGGTAGTTATATAAGCCTACAACTCAATAAATAAGGCTTAAAGAAATAATTTAATCAGATTAAATTATTAATCTCTCTATAAAGAGTATTCAATTCAAGAGTGCAACTTTAGACCTATAGTAAAATGGACTCAAGTTAATAGGTATGGCCTACTAAAACTATTTGATAATAGGATACTAGGTCAAATCTATTAGAGCTTGTAATTAAATATGTCCATAATAGATCCCCTAGGTGGCTGATTAGTGGACTTTGAAAATTAATTATTTAATCTAATTGGGTTTATTAAGAATAAAACCCAGGTAGCAAATTAAATAAATATTTATTTGACTAATTAAATGGGCTTATTATTTAATTAATATTATTAATTAAATAAATAGTTTATTAGGCTTATTATTTAATTAATGAGATTAATTAAATAATTAGTTTTAATTATGAATTAAAAGGCCTACACTTAGGTTGGACTTAAATAGTGTTCTAGGTCTAATTAATGCCCAATTAGGGTTTTAAAAGGTTTGAAAGCCGTAATCCATTATAATGTATTAGTCAAAATCAGCAAAGGATACAAGGAGATATTTCAGGACTAGAGTTTTAGGTTAAAAACCCTAGAGAGACATTAAATCAAAAAACGTGAAGCCCAGGCTGCCTCCTTGAGCTTTCCAATGAAACTGTCTCTAAACTATCTCTAGTCCTTAGGTTTTGACGTTTCAACTTCGAGGTAGCCCTTTGACCTTTTTTTTTTTTTTTGGTTCTCAGGTTTTGTCTAGCCAAGAACACACCCATACATTGTGTTCAGGCGATTCTTAGACATACTCAAGAACTTAAAGTGGTAGAAAGCACAAAAATTTAGAGCCTGTGTTTTCTGGATCCTAGTCCCAATGCCATTTCCGTTGTGGAGATTCTATCTAACTTGCATCCGCGTTCCTATATCAGGATTGCTTGATTTCATGGCTACTGAGTGTTAGAGTTCATGGTAGCTTGGCTTGATGCCTAATGGTTTCAACACTGGATATATTAGTTTGAGGAATTTTTTATTTTTTTTATTTAGCTATTTTGGGATTGATTTTAATTGTAACTGTAATGATTTTGTCAAAAAATCCTTTTTTATCCCCTTCTATTTGTGAAAAAATAGGCAAAAACTATTAACTGGATCTAGATGATAAAAATATGAAAACCTTTAGGACCAGATTTGATAGAACTACAAAAGTATGCTCTTGAGTGATATCATCTCAAACCTTAGAGGTAGTTAATAATATTATCCCTATTTATATTTATTGATTAGGTAGTTTTGTTGTTGCCATAGCCAATTATTGGTGGTTATGTAGTATGATCTGTGGTGTTGTTAGGGATATGCCCTTAAAGCATATTATTGATGTTATTCTTACCATTTTTATATGCAATAAAAAATTTGAGATATATTTGATTCAACAAATTATAGGTTGAGTATCTCAAACCATCATAGTGGTAATTTTAGAGTTAAAAACATGCATATTAAGCATTAACCACATTATAGCATAGTTCAAGTGTAACACCGGTATCTAGAACCTAAATATTACAAAAGGGTAATAGAGGCATATCTATATTAAGACAATAAGAAGTAGTTATGAGAGGTAAAATAGTAAATTGATCTAGATCTAACTATTGAATTTGGTGCGGGTGCACATGCGAAATTATGACTATTTAGATCAAGTTTATATGTACATAAGCTTACATATAATTTTGCACATAATTCAAGAGGACAATTTGGCCCCATAGTCCAGTGGACTTGAAACAATTGTATCCACTTGTATTATGAGGTAAAAAGAAACTAGATTCGACCATTGGAGCTTGAATTGTGTAACCATATAGGTTCCTGACCCAGCTCATATAATCATGTCTTGTATATTTGTGTGATCAATATAAGGTTAACCCCAAATTTTCCAATGCAATTAGGAAAGCTTATGTGATTAGGAATACTACTATGATAAGAAATCTCATCTAAGTGAGATTGGAGATGGTGCATCCTATGCATAAGGAAACTCATATTAATTAGTAATTTAAATTTAACTCAAATTAGAAAACTAATTTAATTCCTTAATAGGAAATAAGATATTAAGAATAAAAACTCAAAGTTTTACTTTAGACATACCAAGATTGACTAGTCAAGGGGATGACTTTTCGACTTACTTAAAGTATTAATTGGGTAATAGGTAACGTGGGCCTATTACACTTGGTCCATTTAGGTTGTCCAACCTAGGGATACCCGCACCCACACCGGACCAAAAAACTCATCCCCGGTCCTCACAAAATGTCCAAATTTTTTCGGGTTTTTTCGGGTACGTATTTGCGGGTGTTGGGATGATATACTTGTACCTGAAAAAAAACCCTGGACTATCCCTGCTTTTTTTTTAAATTTTTCATACTTTGACTTCACTTAAATAGCATAATGTTGCATAACATTCATGAAGGACGCGGCTGGCATTGCTGGCAAAGCAAGTGGGATGAGTTTTGGTGGCCTAAGTTTGAATCGTAACAACTTTAAGTTACTACTTTTCATTAAATATATAAAAAGAAGTTGATTATATAAAAATTATCTACAAAAAAAAAGAGCAACAAGTTGTGTGGTTGGGTGGCTAACCGTTTGAAATTCAACTCACAGGTCACAGTTCAAGCCTCCTTGTATGCATTTTACATTATAAAACAAATAGAAGAATTGGACTGTGCGGGTCCTAGCCCAACCTAGGTCCATTTAGGTGGAGGTTTTCAAGCCCATCACCTAAGGTTATGGGGTCCACACCTAGCCTATTAGGGTTAAAGAACGTTATAGCCACACACATACGCAAGGTGATGGATTTTGTTTTCTAATCCTAGGTGATATCATAGTTAATGAAGGTTTTACTAACTAGTTGAGGAATTAAATAACTTCTTAAAGATTTTAAGAAGGTTATCTAATGTTCTTCTAAATCCAATTGTGTTTAAGGAATATTAATTATTCACATTCCTAGTCTCAATTGACTTAGAAGGCATGTCCAAGGAATTCATCCTAATGGAAGTAGAGTAAATTAATTCCTATATAAACATGCATAAGTCAAGTCATAAAGGGATTGATTGCTTACAATTAAAACTAAGGATGGCAAATTGCGCTGCACGTATTCAAATAACCATAAAAGAGTAATTAATATTGTCACCCCCAATGTTTGGGCAAAGTACATTCGCCCCCAACCTTCAGCGAAGTAATGTAAAGACCCCAAATTTCTAAATACTATTAGTCCATCCATTAAATATATTACGGAAAGATAATTTTACCCTCATTTATTTTGTAAGATTTCTTTATTTATTTCTCTGTCTAAAAGGGAGAATAATTTCAAAAATACCAACATCACCAGGACTTGAACTTGACACAGCATAGTGGAGAGAAGTGTAAAAGCCACCAGGCTAAACCTTTAAGGCAATAATAAGTTTTGAGTTAATTTCCTTAAATGCAAAACAGCTACAGCAGTACTTGTGAGAAATAATAAATAATAATAATTAAAAGAAAATTTATTTAGTATAACTTTTAAAATTATAAATTCTACAAAAGAAAATGTGGTTTAAATAATTTTTATTTTTTATTTTAATTTAAAACTGTTAAACCACCATATATTTTGATTTATTTTTTAAAAATAAAAATAAGAGAAAAAACTATTTATGCTACCATTTTCATTTATTTACAAACCATTTTTTAATTTTTTAAAAAATTCATATTTTTTTAATTTTTATAGAAAATTGTATACATAAATAGTTTGCAAAAAAGATGTGATTTTTTTAAAATAAAAATTAAAAAGGAAATAGTTTGTAAATAAATGCAAATGACAATCTAAATGGTTTTCTTTCTAATTTTTATTTTTTAAAAATTTCAAATTAAAATAAATGGTAGTTTAAAATTTTGAAATTAAAATAAAAATTAAAAAACTATTTAAACTATCATTTTGTTTTGTGGAATTTATCTTTTTAAAAGCTACGCTAAATAATTTTTCTTTGGCAATTCTGGTATAATTTTAATTATTATTGTTTATTATTTCTCATAAGTACAATTGCAATCATTTTGCACTTAATGAAATTAACTCAAACACTATCATTGCTTTAAGGTTTTGCCTTGGTGGTTGTTACATTTTCTCTCCATTATGTTGTGTCGAGTTTAAGTCATGGTGGTGTTGGTGTTTTAAAAATTTTTCTCCTTTATAAGGAGAATAAATAAAGAAATATATATAAATGAAAGCAAAGTTGTTTTTGAATAATATATTTAACGAATAGACTAACAATATTTAGAAATTAAAGGTCTTTATGTTACTTTACCGAAGGTTGGAGGGTCATGTACCTTCATCCAAATGTTGGGGTTGGTAATATTAATTACTCAACCATAAAATTCGTTTTTTTAGATCTAGATCATTATTCAAAATTATGGCTTTGCAACCTAATGCTGATGAGAAAATTTTGTCCTGCCCATGCAATCTATGGCATAACTAGGGTTGGGCATTTGCCCCGGACCCACCGCGGACCCGGCTGGACCCGGTCCAACGGGGCGGGTCTTGACCCACCCCCACTACAACAGAATACATTATTTACGGCGGACAAAAACCGTCGTAAATACCCTTTTACGGCGGTTCTACGGCGGTTTTTGTCCGCCGTAAAAGCAACCGCAGTAAAAAGATTTACGGCGGTTTTTGTCCGCCGTAAATAACTTTATACGGCAGTTATCATGTTCGACGTAAAAAAAGACGACGAAATTGACTTCTCATTTGGCACACCTTTTAACGGCGGTTTTTAACCGCCGTAAAAAGTCTTTTTGCGTCGAACGTATAACCAACGTAAAAAGTATTTTTGCGTCGAACATATAACCGCCGTATAAAAATTTTTTACGTCGAATATATAAACCGCCGTAAAAAGTCTTTTTGCGTCGAATATATAACCGCCGTATATGTTTGCTACGTTTTTTATTTGTGACGGTTATAGAACCGCCGTAAAAAGTTTTTTTATTTTTAGCGCAATTTCTTATATTTAATTCGCACCTACTGTTCACAAATTCAATTCAGCGGCCTCAAAAAATATTATTCCATAACATTTCAATAATTATATGCATTCAATATTAATATAAAAGGAATTCGAAATATAAAAGCATCTCATATAAGTGGTTTTAAACATATTGTAATAAACAAATCAAATATAACTGTATCATAATTCACATAGTTTAACACATGTAATAATAAGCAAATAGTTAAACATCTCTAAGAGTTCATCAAACTCTACATAAGTGCAAACCACAAAACTAAGAGTTCATCAACCTCCACATAAGTGCAAACCACAAAACCATCAACCTCCACATAAGTGCAAACTACAAAACTTGAACTTACCTGCAAGAATAAATTTGTAACTTAGATAATATTCATTTAATAAGATTATTTAATTTTGAACAAATAAGATTGTTTATACATACTCATGTTCCCCATCTGATGGGTCATGTGTGATATTATTTGTTCCATGACTATCAACATGAAAACGACTTTGATGTCCACTTGAAGCATCTGGAACCTATTTAGAAAAAAGAATACCAAAGGCAAGTTAAAATATGAATCATCCAAAACTTTCAACTTTTATGGAAATATGTGAATACCGATATGTTTGCTTGCCGCTGTGCAAATTCTGGAAACGTCTCCTGTAGAAAGGAAAGGACTTCAGCATGCGTCATCTTCAAGTTGTTGTATTCTTCCTGCAAGTTGTTGTGTGCTTGCTGTAAGACACTAAACTGCTCCCTCAATTGATTATCAGATGAGCTGCTGCATCCATGAATGTCAATCGGAGATGGACCATAACCGTATGTCCGAGCATAGCCACGATGATCAGGTCCCATTACGTTTCCAAATACCTCTTCTCTGACTTCTTGAGTTTGTTGCTCTTGTGTAAATTGAGACAAACCCTCATTAAATTGACTCTACAAAATTATCAAAACAAATAACAAGTTATAGAAGATAAAACAATAAGCACACAATAATTCGTACATACTAGATGAATATAGGTTCAAAGAAATGTAGAACTTACTATTATTTCTGCACTTTCACTATAACCTATTTCTCCATTACTTTTTGTTCTAGTTTTGATGAAGACACTAATACGATCAGTTTGTTCGCCCTTTCTTATCATCTAACCAAAAAAAGAAAAGAAACAACTAATATAAAGCTTTATCATGATGTACAAGTACTTAAAAAGTGACACTACTTACCAAAAACATCATAAAAAATAAACACATCTCATTTCTTAGCAATGCAATGGTAACATAATAGAAAGACAACCCTTCCTTCATATCTCAATTGAAGTAGTATCTTCATAACTAATAAATAAATAGCATATAGATAAAGACATATACATAGTTATGCAAAACTTACCTCTTCTCGTTTTTGGGCAAACGACGTACGACCTGTCCGATGAAGTGCAACCTGTTGTGCACGATTTACCTTATTCTTCTCTGCAACTCCCTATAATACAAACAATTTCAAAAGTTTACGTATTATAGAATTTATAACTACTTAAAAATAACTATTTTGGTATATATAGCATGTGTTGAGTTAGACATATACCTTGGCTTCTTCCGTCCCCCAATAAGCTACAAGAATAGGCCACTGGTCCGGGTTAACTCTAGGAGGAGTGAAAGCTAACCGATCCTCATCTGTATCAAATTTCTTGTAATACTCTCTCTTGACACGAGCTTTCCAATCCCTCCAAAGATTGCCAACTGCTTTTAGACAATGATCTCTATACTCATCAGGAACATCTGTATTATCCTACAACCACAAGCATAATAGATTAATATAGATACAAAAAATGTGTTATAGCCTAAGAATTTCATGTAAATTACTCACCTTTACTTCTTTCCAAATGTCATCTAACAGGTGTTGTGGCATGTTTTGCCATCGCGGACAAGTCAGCGGAGCCATGTTGCCATTCTTTGCTATGATTCCAAGTTGGGAGGTAAATTTATCTTTGTTTGCATTTATTGGTTGCCACTGAGAGTTAAACTCTACATGCAACCTTTGCCCTGTTCCCCACTCACGAATAGTGCGAGCTGATCCACGACCTTTTACAACCTTTGACGTACCACCATCATCTGAAAAACAAATAAACAAATGAGAAAACAACTTTAAATATTAATTAATAAAGCCATCTTATTTATGTACATACCTTGCTCTCCGTTATTTGTCTGAGTTTGGGAAGATGTCGACTGTCGTCGAGATTCTGCTTCCCGTTGTATTATACTCTCCATTGAAATGTCTCGAAGTCTCTTTGGTGGCATAGTTACCTACAAGAAAACAAAAATAGATAACCATGTTAACATCATTTCGTACACATCATAATATGAAACATATGCATATAAAAAAAAATCACAATCCGTTTAAGAAAAACACAAAAGAACAAACTATATAAGTCATTCATAAAAAATTATTGTTACACCCATTCGAGGGGGATATATAACGAATGCCCCGCAAAACCAAAATAAGATACAAAATGACAGAATAAAAAAAAAGGGCATGCCCAAAAGCATAGTCAATCAATATCATCCATCCCATCATCATTGTCTTCTCTATTAATGATAATTGTTGTGCCTTCAACTCCTTGCCTAACCCATTGAACATCTTCCTCACGAAAATAACCTCTTTCATCAAATTCTTGTTGTGTATATAGCTCAACTTGTGGCACCATGTTTACGGTAGATGAACTTTTGGAAGTGAAATCATATGTATCTCTCATTGTCATTTTAAGCACAACATGCCAATCTTCATCCATCGGATCTTGAATATAACAAACTTGCTCAGCTTGTTCTGCTAAAATGAAAGGTTCATCATCCACATGATTATCTTTATATAATAGATGATTAAAATTAACCAAGGTGAAGTCAAATTCATCACACTTCTTTCCAATCCGATTATCAACCCAATCACACTTGAACCACATAAAAGTCATGTCATTGACATAATGAATTTGAATTATATCTGTTAACACTCCAAGAAATGTGACATTGCCCGAAAGAGGATTGTTATCTCGTGCACTAGAGTAGCTCATGGTATCAGCCTTCAAAATAACACCACATTGCTGAGTTGTTTTGTGCTTATCGGTGTCTTTGATTCGAAATTTGAAGCCATTAACACTATAAGATTTATAACGATGTGCGCCCGATTTAGGCCCATTAGCTAAATTGATGATTTCCTTGGACAATGATACATTTGAGGTCTCTTGTAAGGAGTAAACCTATAGGAACACATAGTTAGATTTCAAAGTTAGTATAATGATAGCACTTCAATAGATAACTAAGACTTACATGACTTCGAAACCATTCATGGAAGGTTTTGTTATGCTCTTTATGGATTTCGTGAATGGTAGGACGAGGCCTTTGACGTTGAAGTTCATTTAGATGCTTCCTGTGTGAGAAGACATCAAAAGACATTACTAACAATGGGAGTCAAACTTAGCAAGTTGCTTAGAAAAAGAAATGATGATGCATATCTTACTCTCGAAAGGGATCAATAGAAGGTGTATTAACTAGCACATATCTATGTGCTTGAACCCAAGAGACATGATCAAGTTCAAAATGCTCTCCTTCACTAGAGGTACCATCCTTATTTCGAGGTCCTCGATTAATTTTAGTTTCGACCTCATCAAGATATCTTGAGCAAAAATTTATGCACTCTTCCAGTAGATATCCCTTAGCAATAGAAGCCTCCGGGTGTGCACGGTTGCGCACATATCTCTTCAGAGTTAGTAAATACCTATAGAATCCGAAATCTTTCTAAGTAGATATTCATAGATAAGAATGGAAGTTAAAAGAACATTACGTAACAAGTGACTTAGTAGTACCTTTCAACAGGATACATCCATCGAAATTGTACCGGTCCCGCTAAAGATGCCTCTTGAGCAAGATGAATGGGCAAATGCTCCATTATGTCAAAGAATGAAGGTGGAAAAATTTTCTCAAGATGGCACAGTGTAAGCACAACTCGATATTGAATAGAGTTTAAGTCTTCTGCAGTATTCACTTTGGAGCACAGTTGCTTGAAAAAGTTTGCTAACTCAATCAAAGTAACAACAACATTTTTTGGCAAAGCCCTTCGAGCAGCAAGAGGAAGCAATTGTTGTATCAAAATATGATTATCATGACTTTTCAAACTTGAAATGCTCCGCTCTTTCATGTGAACACGCCGTCGAATATTTGATGCATAACCATCCAGTAACTTCACTTTCTTCAACACACTAAGAAAGACATCTTTATTATCTTTGTTCATTGAGAAGCATGCAGGAGGTAAATACAATTTGTTAGCACCTCGTTGTTGAGGATGCAGAGCTTTCCTTATTTTCATATCCCCCAAATCAAGTCGAGCCTTCAATGAATCTTTTTATTTCCTCGAATCCCCTAACAATGTCCAGAGTATATTATCACATACATTCTTCTCAATGTGCATGACGTCAAGATTATGTCTAATCAAGTTATGCTCCCAATATGGTAGTTCAAAGAAAATGCTTTTTTTCTTCCAACTGTTTGCTTGATTTGTCATTTCAGAATTATTCACTCTTCTCTGAAGGTCTTCCATCTTATACTCGGTAAGAACATTTTGTAATTGTATTTTTACATCAACACCAGACAAGCAAGCTGGAGGTGGTCCCAATTCCGCTTTCCCATTAAACGATATCCTATCCTTTCGAAATCTATGAGTACTGGGCAAGTATCGCCGATGACCCATGTAACAAAACTTTCTACTATGAGACAACCATTTAGATATCGTATTTTCCATACAGCAAGGGCATGCTTTCTCACCTTTAGTGCTCCAACCCGATAGATTAGCATATGCCGGAAAATCATTGATAGTCCACAATAATGCTGCATGTAGTTTGAACATTTGTCGACACGATGCATCATAGGTTAGCACACCTTCACTCCATAATTGTTTTAATTCATCAATCAGCGGCTGCATATAGACATCAATTTTATTTCCAGGACCTTTTGGACCATCAATTAGCACAGAAAAATGAAAAAAGTTTCCTTCATACACAACCAAGGAGGTAAGTTGTATGGCATCAACATAATAGGCCATGTACTGTGCGCTATGGACATAGTCCTGAATGGATTAAATCCATCTGCTGCCAATCCAAGTCTGACATTACGAGAATCAGCAACAAAAGCAGGATGCTTTTCATCAAAAGTTCTCCAACAAGGGCTATCAGCCGGATGTCTAAGCACACCATCTTTAATGCGATCTTCTGCGTGCCATCGCATTAAAGAAGCAGTTTTTGAAGACATGAATAATCTTTGCAACCTAGGAATTAGTGGAAAGTATCTTACTTGTTTTGCAGCAATTTTACCAGTGGGATTTGATGCATCATTCACCTCATCAAAGTTCTTATATCTAGACTCATGGCATATGCAACACCTATCCAAATTTCCATACTCACCTCTAAACAACATACAATTGTTGGGGCAAGCATCCCAAGACTGGTATGTAAACCCCAAGTCAGTAGTTATTTTTTGTGCCTCATAATATGAAGAAGGAATTTTGGAATTTTCTGGAAAGGCTTTCTGCAACAGTTTTAGTAACTTTGTCATTGAGGTGTCCGTCCATCCGTGCAACACTTTTAATTGCAAAAGTTGAACAGTAAAAGAAAGTGAAGTAAAACTCTCACAACTTGGATACAATGGACACTCTGCCTCCTGAAGAAGTTTTAAATATCTCTCAGTTTCTTGATCCAATGGATGACTACTACCTTCACTAAAATCATTATTCGGAAGCCCAATGGCTTCATGTATCATTTCGACCATATCATCACCCACAGTGGAATCACAACCAACCTCCAAATGTTGGTTGGGTTGGTTGGGTTGGTTAGACTCAAGTGGTGTATATTGTTCTCCATGTAAGGTCCACCTTTTATATGTTCTAAGAAACCCATTACAGATTAAATGCTCTCTTGTTGTGTATCTATCCAAACGATATCGATTGTGACATTTCTTACATGGACATAAAATTCTAGTATCGTTAACTAGATTGCCAAAAGCAAAATTTAAGAATCTCTCAACCCCACTGAAATATGCATGACAACAGCGATTTTGTAAGTCAATCCAACTCTTATCCATGGGTATGTTCCTTAAAGAAAGTAGATGTAATCCATATCAAGATAGGTAAAATAATAACTATTGAACAATTTCTAAGCATGAAAAACAAACATAGACAGAACAAAATAATGATAATTTCCTCAGAATTGAGACAGTTTTATTATTGTAATATTCAAGCTCATGATTACCGAAAGCCAACATTATATATTATCTAGAATTCAGTAACGTTTAGAATTTGACCTATTTAATTAATGAATTTATCATGCGAGTATTTAGCTACACTCATCTGTTGCCTTGTGGTGAAAGAGAAAATTAACAGAAAAAAAAGAAGCACAATCATAATCTAAGGTGAGTTGTTACTATATACAATCACAATAGTTTCAACCAAAGTGGGATATGATCGCATCACATGGCTGCAAAAGAAAATTTATAATTTTTATAGGTAATATGACTGTTATATTTATCTTACCAAAAAGCTCTTGAAAGAAGCTACCAAGTAAAGAGAACCAAGCACCTGCAGCAAATGAAGAACCAAGACTCTTATGTCTTCCGAGTTCAAAATAGTTCCAATTCTTAAATCAAGAAAAGTGACCAACAAGATATCTACATGAATGTATAGTCAATCATTACAGACAATAAATTTTTCTTTTTTGGTGCAGCAACTGATCTAAATCCTGCACCTTTTTAAATTTTTTTTTAAAACCCAGAAATCCCTTAACCCTTTCTATATCTTCACCGAGTTCTAGAATAGAGGCTACTTCCAAAGCCAATAACTTTGGTAGCTAAGAAAACATATGTGATACAAATAGCACAAGTAAACAGCATCAAAGTGAAGTTCAACCCCAGACCTCTTGGTTTCTTACATCCCAAAAGTCCGGTTAGAAGAGACACTAACTTCTACTCTCTGGAATAATTTCCCTCTCACTTCTGTTTTCAAAACAGTTATAGTTAAAAACAGCCCCAAATTTAAGGAGATAATAGAAGTGAAAAACATTGCAGACAGAAAGCTCACAACTTAAAGCTTTCTGTCTGCAATGTTTTTCACAAAAAAATGGTGACATGATAATCCTACAGAAAGAAAGCAACATGTATACACAAAAAGCTCAAAGCTTCATCAGACCCAGATCTCAGACTCCTCATATATTTACATGAAAAGACATGCAAGTATTTATAAAGGAAATGAAGGGAAAGAAAATAAAATTCAATGCGTTACCTAAAGGAATTAAATCCGATATCAAAGCGAGAAGAAACCACTGAGAAGATTCAAAATGATCCACCAACTGAACTTATCTCAACCTCTTTGACAACACTGAAGAAGATTTCTCTGCCAAAACCATAAAAAAAAACACAAAAAAAAAAACTCAGCTTGGATGTTGCTAACTCAAAGAAAATGGGAAAAAAAGAAGAAGCGGTCTTTCTTCACCACCCCGAAAATAATGAACCATTACTCCCCACATTTCCCCACCAAGCAAACGTACCTCATAACAACCAAAACACGAGAACACTAAAAAAACAAAGAGATTTGGATGTTTTATGGAAAAATGATGGTGTATCAGTGTATAACCACAACAAGAACAAAAGAAACAGAAGTTGGAGAAGAAAAAGGAAACTGTGGAGGACGATGATGTGGCTGTCGATGTGGAAATGGATACTTGGCTGATGAAGAACCGAAAAAGCCCGTGGGCAGGTAAGAAGGAGGGAGTGCAAACAGAGTTGATAGAAGACCAAAAGAAGTATGTAGAGGAGTATGCAAAGAAGAAGGAAGAAAAAGGTAATGCAGGAGATAGGAGTTTCAATTGAGAGAATTGAGAGAAGAGTTCAAAGAGATACGGCATCAAATGTTGGAACCAGTTGCATCAAAATCCGAAAAGTAGTAACAATTATTCATCGACATAACTAATTTTTGGTGCAGCAATGCTCACACCCGTCGGTGATGTGATTTCAAATGCGTGCTTGGGAATTCAGAATCCAATCCCCTTTTCACTTTAGTTTATTGGCACCAAACCCACAACAAATGAACAAAAACGCAAACACAGATGATACATCACCAGTGAATCACAGCACAAGTCATGGAGGTTTACAGAGAAAAAGGTGGAGTGTAGAAACATATGAAATACGGATGATGCAGGCATACATACAATGATACAAGTCATGGAAACACAATAGCAAACGCTTACACAATAGCACAAGTCGATAACGGGAGTTCTGGGAGCAGCTCGATGCCGAAAACACACGACTCACAAGCCCACAATATTCGACAGAGCACTTTGTCTCCTCCTGCGTCAGCGCATTTCCCTCGCCACAATGTTCGTTGACGCGGTTGAAGACAACTCGAAGATCCCTTATGGAGGTTGGCAAACTCAGCGGAGGAGTGGTGGAGTTAGATCTGGCTTGGCGGAGAAAATGCAAATCCGAAACAGGGAAGCTTGGCACGACCGAGGAAATACAAGAATTTTGGGGAGAGATGAGAGGGAGATCGAAATTTGGTGGAGCTGCAATTCAAGAATCTGATGAGCGGGCGAAAACGCGAGAGAGATGAGAGGGAGATCGAAATAATTTGATCCAATTCCCGCTGTTAGGGCAAAACTAATTTGGGGATTTTTGCCCCAGTTAAACGGCGGTTTTAAAACCGCCGTAAATATCGTGGTATGTCGGCCTTCTGCGGCGGTTTTTAAAAACCGCCGCAGATAGCCGCAGTATATAGCCGCGTTTCTTGTAGTGCCCGGAGCATTCATAGGGGCGGGTCTGGGGCAGAAAATTTCTGCCCCGGCCGGGGTGGGTCCGGGGCCGGGTCTAGCCATTTGGACCCGTAGACCCGCCCCGCCCCCCAAGATTAGGGGTATATTTATAAAATTTTTAAAGTTTAGGACTGTTATGTAATTTTTTAGGTTATATTTGTTAAACTTTTCATATATATAAATTCTTAATAATTTTACAAATAATGCAAATACTTTAATAAAAATGACATTTTAATTAATAATTAATATCTTTTAGTATATTAACATCAATTTCTTCATATTATAATGAAAAAATAAAATATTTGTATTTTATAATAATTGAATTTGTATAATATATACAATCTTGATATAGATTATTAAGTACTAATTAAATTATTACAATATTAACAAGATTATTTTTAAAATATATATCTATAATATAATCAGTATATTATTTTTTAAATATGTAAATAGAAATATGATAAAAAAATCTTAAAACCTTAAATATATGATTTATTGTAATTTAAATTAATTAAATTAAATTATTAATGTTTCATAAATATATAATGTTAATTATTTGGTATATGCCAATAATATTATTGCGATTATTAGATTGAAATTAAATCAACATGTTACTAAAAATTTATTTAATTGTATTATCAACTATTTAAAAAATTGTCAATTAAATAATTTATAAGCAATAATACACTTTTAACATTATTTCTAATAAAGTATGTAACATTATTACTAATATAATTAAATGACAATTAATGATAATTAAATATTTATATTTTATAATATATACAATCTTGATATAGATTACTAAGTACTAATTAAATTATTGCAATATTAACATGATTATTTTAAAAATATATATCTTTAATATAATCAATATATTATTTTCCAAATATGTAAATAAAAATAGGATAAAAATAATCTTATAATCTTAAATATATGATTTATCGTAAATTCTTAAATAAATTAATTACTTTAATTATTAATGTTTCATAAATACATATAATGTTAATTAATTAGTAGATACAAATCATATTATTACTATTATTAGATTGAAATTAAATTAACATACTATTGAAAAAGTGTTAATTAACTAGTTTACAAGAATAATACATTTTTAACATTATTTCTAATAAAGCATGTAACATTATTACTAATAAAATCAAATGGTAAGTAAATATTTATATTTTATAGTAATTAAATTTGTGTAACATATACAATCTTGATATAGATTACTAAGTACTATTTAAATTATTGTAATATTAAAAATATTATTTTAAAATGTATATGTTTAATATAATCAATATATTATTTTCTAAATATGTAAATAGAAATATGATAAAAATAATCTTATAACTTTAAATATATGATTTATCGCAATTTAAATTAGTTAATTAAATTATTAGTATTTCATAAATATTTATAATATTAATTATTTGGTATATACCAATCATATTATTACTATTATTAAATTGAAATTAAATGAACATGTCATTAAAAAATTATTTAATTGTATTATCAACTATTTAAAAATTATCAATTAACTAGTTTACAAGCAATAATAAACTTTTAACATTATTTCTAATGGAATATGTAACATTATTACTAATAAAATCAAATGATAATATACAACTATTTTGATTTTAGTTTGAAGATTTATTATTTTTATGATTGTTGAAAAATGATCATAGTTATAAATGGTATGATTAGAAATTGATAAGGGCGTTATTTGCAAAGATATAAATATTACAAGGGATGAAGTTGAAAAATATAAAAATTATAGGGGTGTGATTGTAAAAATATAAACAGTGGCGGGGCGGGGCGGGTCTGGATCTACTAAAATTTTTTTCGCCCCGCCCCGCAAAGGGGCAAAGGGGCGGGGTGGGGCAAAAAAAAGGGTCAACGGGGCGGGACTGGATACTGGCCGCCCCGTACCCGCCCCGCCTCGGTTCCAACCCTAGGCATAACCAAAGAGCATGCTCCCCACTTCGCTTCTAAAAAAACATCTCCACACCTTTATTTATATAATTAACATTATAGTTATCAAAGTTTTGACACATATATTTTAGATTTTAAATTAAAGTAAAAACATAAATATATTTATAGATTTATTCCAAGTTTTAATAATCAATTGTAAGTTTTTAGGCCTAAAATTATAATTTAAAAAGGGATTAAAAAAACCTTGGAAATTAAAATAAAAAAATTAATTTTATTACACCTAGATTATAATCTTGGTAATTGAATAATCCAAATATGTATGAGGTAGGGACAGGGCTAGAAATTTTGTCAACATAAGGCTACAAAAATCTCCATCAAGTGACAAACATAAATACTTAATAAAAGTTTTAAATGATCTACAACTGTCCGCGACAATTTTGTTAGCCCTAACGCTACAAAATAATTTTGATGATAACAATACACATTGATTCATAAGGTGTTACTAATATGTTTATTTATGTGCAAGAATAAGATTTAATAAAATAATTGTAAAATCAAGAAAAGGCTTATTAAAATGAAGTGTTGAAGCTAAGGAGAAGACTACATGTTAAAGGCACCAAAGTTTAAGAACAAGGTTTTATTCAAGGAATGTGACACATGAGTAATATTCAATTAATTGGTCATATATTTCTCTACAGATATCCAAATGACGTGATTCTTGAGCCTTTGGAAAGCTTACTCAATTTATAACATTTAATATGTTTTAAAGAAATTTAAATTTCAAGTGTATGGTTGTCCAAATCATCATGCAAGTTGAAAGACAAATAGAAGCAGCTGACATGAGCACCGAATACTCTTTTGGAAATATCTTGAGCTAGAAAAATCAAAATGACTTGATTCTTATGGCATTGGAAAGAGGACATAATGAGGCACATTTCATATGTTTTGAATAAATTCAAATTTCAAATGGAAGGCTGACATAATTGACATGCAATTCGGTGGACTAACACAAGAAAGAAAAATCAACTCACATGAGCACCGAATGGTGTTTTGGCCATATCTTAAGATAGAGATATTCAAATTCTTTGATTCTTAATGTTTTGGAAAGCTTATTCAAATATGCAGATCTTTTATGTTTTGAGTAAATTCAAATTTCAAACGCAATGCTGACAGAATTATCATTCAATTCGGTGGACGTAGGCAAGGTTTGCCGAACCACGTACATCGAGTTTGCACTCTCTCTATCCCTATACTCTTTACATTTACTTGCACTTGTGATTGTTCATTATTATTATTCTCTTGATTACATATTTAATAACTTCTAATTTCATCTTCTTCACCTTCATTCTCAAAGAAAGAGTAAACTAATTTTGATCTTTCAAGAAAAGTTTTACAAATCCGTTTTGATAAATAAAAACCCAATTCACCCCCCCTCTTGGGTTGCCATACCTGGGTCAACAAGTGGTATCAGAGTAAGGTTGCTCAATTTTTTAAATCTTAATCGATTTTTGAGCTATGGCAACTTTTAATTCAACTTCATATGTTGAGGGACTTTCTATCTCTAGACCTCCATTTTTTAATGGAAGTGATTACTCTTATTAGAAAACTAGAATGAGTATTTTCTTGAAATCTTTTGATTATGGTTTGTGGTCTATTGTTTTGGAAGGACCTTTTATTCCTACCAAAATTGAAAATGGGGAATGCATGCTTAAAGAACCTAAAGAGTTTAGTGAAGATGATAAAAAGAAATTGAGTTTGAATGCTAAAGCTATGAATGTGATGTATTGTGCTCTAGATAGAAATGAGTTTAATAGAATATCTACTTGTTCTACGGCACAAGAAATATACCACACACTTGAAGTAACTCATGAAGGAACTAGTCAGTTAAAGAATCCAAAATTAGTATGCTAGTTCATAGTTATGAGCTTTTTAAGATGAAATCGGATGAATCAATTTCTGAAATGTTTACTAGATTTACGGATATTATTAATAGTTTGAAATCTCTTGGTAAATCTTATTCTAATGTTGAAATGGTGAGAAAGATTCTTAGGTGTCTACCAAAATCTTGGGAGCCAAAGGTGACGGCAATTAAAGAAGCA
>SNVD02002604.1:54621-164782 GCA_013180625.2 Boswellia sacra
AAAGCTTATTCAAATATGAAAATCTTTTATGTTTTGAAGAAATTCAAATTTCAAACGGAAGGCTGACAGAATTATCATTCAAGTCGGTGGACTGACACATGGAGGAAAAATCAAGTCACATGAGCACCGAATGGTCTTTTGGCCATATCTTGAGCTACAGATATCCAAATGACTTGATTCTTGATGCGTTGGAAAGCTTATTCAAATGTGAAAATATTTTATGTTTTGCAGATTTTCAAATTTCAAACAGAACATTGACAAAAAGGCAGACAAAATTACGGTTTTTATTGTGGGCAGAAAATTTGGAGTTGGTGTCTTCACTTGATTAAGTTCATCTCATTTGCCTATAAAAGGAGCCATTCTCCCATGCATTCAAGGAGAGCAAGAGAAGCATCTATCAAGCAAAAAAAAACCAAGAGAAATATCAAGTCTAGAGAGCTTTTGTATTCTTTATCTATTCTTTGAAGAGAGTTGTACTTTTGTTGTAAAAACTTTTCTTTGTTCTTATATTGTGTGAGAGTGAGATCTTCTTGTAAAGGATAAAAGATATCCTTGAGAGAACTCTTTCCTTGGTGATGTTGTTCATCAAGAAGAACTCTTGGTGTGTGTTATCAAGAGTTGAAGGAAAAGTGGTCTTGGTGAAGTTGTTCACAAGCAAGTTGGTAAAGTATTCTACAACTTTAGTGGAAAGCCTAGCTTGTGTAGGAGCTAGGAGCCCGTGGAATAGCAATGTTTTGCCGAACCACTAAATTGAGTTTTGCACTCTCTCTATCCCTTTCCTCTTTACATTTACTTGCACTTGTGATTGTTCATCATTATTATTCTTTTGATTGCATCTTTGATAATTCTAATTTCATCTTCTTCACCTTTATTTTCAAAGAAAGAGTGAACTAATTTTGATCTTTCAAGAAAAGTTTTCTAAATCCGTTTTGATAAATAAAAACCCAATTCACCCCCCCTCTTGGGTTGACATACCTGGGTCAACAAGTGGTATCAGAGCAAGGTTGCTCAATTTTTTAAATCTTAATCGATTTTTGAGCTATGGCAACTTTTAATTCAACTTTAAATGTTGAGGGACTTCTATCTCTAGACCTCCATTTTTTAATGGAAGTGATTACTCTTATTGGAAAACTAGAATTAGTATTTTCTTGAAATCTTTTGATTATGATTTGTGGTCTATTGTTTTGGAAGGACCTTTTGTTCCTACCAAAATTGAAAATGGGGAATGCATGCTTAAGGAACCTAAAGAGTTTAGTGAAGATGATAAAAAGAAATTGAGTTTGAATGCCTAAGCTATGAATGTGTTATATTTTGCTCTAGTGGAAATGAGGTTTAATAGATATCTACTTGTTTCTACGGCACAAGAAATATGGCACACAACTTGAAGTAACTCATGAAGGCACTAGTCAAGTTAAAGAATCCAAAATTAGTATGCTAGTTCATAGTTATGAGCTTTTTTAAGATGAAATCGGATGAATCAATTTCTGAAATGTTTACTATATTTACGGATATTATTAATAGTTTGAAATCTCTTGGTAAATCTTATTCTAATGTTGAAATGGTGAGAAAGATTCTTAGGTGTCTACCAAAATCTTGGGAGCCAAAGGTGATGGCAATTCAAGAAGCAAGGACCTCACCAAACTACCATTAGAATAACTTAAGGTTCTCTCATGACTCATGAATCACCTTGAGGGACATGAAGAAGATTTTCAAGAGAAAAAGAAAAATATCGCTTTCAAATCTTCAACAAAAGAAGATGATGAGTCCGACGATGAAGGAGAAGATGAAGATCTTGCATTCATCACAAGAAAGCTAAAAAGGATGATTAGAAGAAACAAAGGATTCAAGAAGAATTCTAGAAAGGAGTACAAAAGGCAAAGCTCAAAGCAAGATAAGAAAAATGATCAAGTCACTTGCTATGAGTGCAAGAAACCGGGACATGTAAAGATGGATTGTCCTTACTTCAAGAGTCAAAACAAGAAATCCAAAGCAATGAAGCCACAAATTGGGATGATAATGAAGCTAGCTCCACCGAAGAAGAAGATTGCGAAGTGGCAAACATGTGCTTTATGGCTTTAAGTGAAGATGAGGTAAGTATTCTAAAAAACTAGATACTAAAACTTTCATATGATGAATACTTGAAGTTCCAAAATTACATGTGCCTGTGATAAGCAAAATTCAAAAATCAATGCTTTAAAAAAGAAGTCAAAAATTATGTTATCTCAATTAGAAGAGTTGGTGGAAATAAATGAAGCTTTAGAAAATGAAAATGAAATTTTAAAGCAAAAAGATTTTGAAAGTTTTGAAAGTCAAATACATTTTTTAAAAACTGAAAATGACATTTTAAAACAAAAGGATTTTGATAAATTGGAGAAACAAAATGCTAATTTGAAAAAGGAAAATAATGACTTAAGAAATATTGTTGATAGTTTTACAAAAAGCACAAAAAATTTGAATTCTACGTTATAAAACGAAAGGTGTGTTTTTGATAAAATAGGTTTAGGATATAAAACTCATAAAAATCAAAAGTATTTTAAAAATTATTTTGCTCATGCATCTTCTAGGAATAATCCTAATCATTCATGTACTTATTGTGGAAGAAAAGGACATAAAGTGCATTCTTGCTATATTAAGAGAAATCCTAATTTGAAACAAATATGGGTTCTAAAAAGTACCATAACTAACCCCCAAGGACCCAAGAACTTTTGGGTACCAAAAAGTTACTCCTTGAATGTTAATCGTAGAGACAAAGGAGTGGCAAACACAAGTGGTACTTAGATAGTGGATACTCAAGGCATATGACCGGAGATGCCTCCAAGTTCTCAAGATTAATCATGAAGAAAGGAGGATATGTGACCTTCGGTGATAATGCCAAAGGAAGGGTAATCGGACATGGTGATAGTGGTAACCCTTCTTCACCTATTATTAAAGATGTTTTGCTTGTTCATGGTTTAAAACATGATTTGATTAGCATTAGTCAATTATGTGATAAGGGATATTTTGTTGCTTTTGAGCCTAATAGATGTGTGATTAAGGATGTAAGTAACAATAAGACATTATTTGTTAATAATAGATGTGGTAATATTTATACAATTGATGTTGATGTTAATGATCATGTAGAAAAGTGTTTCATTGTTAATCATGATGCTTGGTTATGGCATAGAAGATTAGGTCATGCTAGCATGGACACAATTTCAAAAATTTCTAAAAATGATTTAGTTAATGGTCTTCCAAAAATAAAATTTGAAAAGGATAAGATTTGTGATGCTTGTCAATTTGGAAAACAAGTGAGAACTTCTTTTAAACAAAAGAAATTTATTTCAACAAATAAACCTCTACAATTACTTCATTTGGATTTATTTGGACCATCAAGAACTCAAAGCCTTGGTGGAAAGTATTATGTTTTTGTTATTGTGGATGATTATTCAAGATTCACTTGGGTATTATTCTTGAATACTAAAAATGAGGCCATACAAGCTTTTTCAAAATTTGCAAAAAGAGTCCAAAATCAAAAAGGGTATTCTATTGTGTCCATTAGAGTGATCATGGTGGTGAAGTAGACAATGTTGCATTTGAAAATCTTTGTGATGAAAATGGTTTTGAGCATAATTTTTCCTCACCTAGAACTCCACAACAAAATGGTGTTGTTGAAAGGAAAAATAGGACTATCCAAGAAATGGCTAGGACCATGTTACTTGAAAATAATTTGCCAAAATATTTTTGGGCCGAAGCCGTTAATACCGCATGCTTTATAATCAATAGAGTCCATATTAGAGCTTTAATAAAGAAAACTCCTTATGAACTTTGGAAAGGAAGAAAACTCAACATTGGATTTTTTAAAGTTTTTGGATGTAAATGTTTTATTTTAAACACCAAGGATAACCTTGGAAAATTTGATGCAAAAGCCGATGTTGGAATTTTTGTTGGCTATTCCAACCATAGTAAAGCATATGGAGTTTTTAACAAAAAGACTCTTACTATTGAAGAATCTATGCATGTTGAATTTGATGAAACTAATGTTATTTCTTCAAAGAATTTAGATGATGATATTGTTGAGGTAGAAAGGCAAATCAAGGAATCAAGGCTTGATGAAAAGAGCCAAGATGAATTACAACTTCAATAAGAAAAGCTTGAGGAAGTAAATGATTCTTCCCAAGAATTACCAAAGGAATGGAGGTATGTAAAAGATCACCCTAAAGATCTCATTATTGGTGAACCATCACAAGGTATGAGAACTAGATCTTCTTTTAGAAACTTTGTAATCATTTTGCATTTGTCTCTCAATTTGAACCAAAATCTTTTAAAGAAGTCAAAAATGACGAAAGTTGGATTTTGGCTATGCAAGAAGAATTGAATCAATTTGAGAGAAATCAAGTTTGGGAATTAGTCCCTAAACCCAAAAATCATTCTATTATAGGCACTAAATGGATTTTTAGAAATAAAGTAGATGAAAATGGCACCATTATTAGAAACAAAGTTAGACTTGTTGCTCAAGGATACAATCAAGAAGAAGGTATTGATTATGAGGAAACCTTTGCACCGGTTGCTAAATTAGAATCAATTAGAATGTTGTGTGCATTTGCATGTTATAAAAATTTTATATTATATTAAATGGATGTCAAAAGTGCATTTTTAAATGGTTACATTATGGAGGAAGTATATGTAGGGCAACCTCTTGGTTTTAGATATCTTTGTGTGTATGTGTGCTAGATTTCAATCTTGTCCAAAGGAATCTCACCTTAAGGCTGTCAAAAGGATATTTAGATATCTTCTTGGAACCAAAATTCTAGGTCTTTGGTATCCTAAGTGTGATAATTTTGATCTAATTAGTTATTCCGATGCGGACTTTGCTGGAAGTCTTCTTGATAGAAAGAGCACTAGTGGCTCTTGCCATTTTCTAGGACATGCATTAGTCTCATGGTTTAGTAGAAAACAAAATTCTGTTGCCTTATCAACCGCGGAAGCCGAGTATATTACAGTAGGAAGTTGTTGTGCACAATCTCTTTGGATGAAACAAATTTTAAAAGATTATGGTGTGGTATTTGATCATATTCCCATCAAATGTGACAATACAAGTGCCATCAACATTTCAAAAAATCCCATACAACACTCTAGGACTAAGCATATAGAGATTAGACATCATTTTATTAGAGATCATGTGCAAAAAGGTAATATTTCTTTAGAATTTATTCCCACCGATAAACAATTAGCCGATATATTTACTAAACCCCTTAGTCAAGATAGATTTAGCATAATTAGAAGAGAATTAGACATGTTGGATATGTCTTAATTTTGTTTTTATATGATAATCTTTGAATGGTAGCACATGTTAAGGGGGAGAATATGTTTAGGGGGAGTAATTAATTTGATTAAATCTTTTTTATGATAACAAAAGGGGGAGAAATGGATGGTTTGCTTATATTCATAACAATTGCTCTCTTTTTGCTTATTGTTGATTTTATTTTCCTTCTTGATTTTAGATTATATTTTAAAACAATCAATGGTTTGTCATCATAAAAAAGGGGGAGATTGTTAGCCCTAAGGCTACATGATAATTTTGATGATAACAATACACATTGATTTATAAGGTGTTACTAATATGTTTATTTATGTGCAAGAATAAGATTTAATGAAATAATTGTAAAATCAAGAAAAGGCTTATTAAAATGAAGTGTTGAAGCTAAGGAGAAGACTACATGTTAAAGGCACCAAAGTTAAAGAACAAGGTTTGATTCAAGGAATGTGACACATGAGTAATGTTCAATCAATTAGTCATATATTTTTCTACAGATATTCAAATGACGTAATTATTGAGCTTTTGGAAAGCTTACTCAATTTATAACATTTCATATGTTTTAAAGAAATTTAAATTTCAAGTGTAAGGTTGTCCAAATCATCATGCAAGTTGAAAGACAAATAGAAGCAGCTGACATGAGCACTGATACTCTTTTGGACATATCTTAAGCTAGAAAAATCAAAATGACTTGATTCTTATGGCATTGGAAAGAGGACATAATGAGGCACATTTCATATGTTTTGAAGAAATTCAAATTTCAAATGGAAGGCCGACATAATTGACATGCAATTCGGTGGACTGACACAAGAGAAGAAAAATCAACTCACATGAGCACCGAATGGTGTTTTGGCCATATCTTAAGATAGAGATATCCAAATTCTTTGATTCTTAATGTTTTGAAAAGCTTATTCAAATATGCAGATCTTTTATGTTTTGAATAAATTCAATTTTCAAACGGAATGCTGACAGAATTATCATTCAATTCGGTGGATGTAGGCAAGGTTTGCCGAACCACGTACATCGAGTTTGCACTCTCTCTATCCCTATACTCTTTACATTTACTTGCACTTGTGATTGTTCATTATTATTATTCTCTTGATTACATATTTGATAACTTCTAATTTCATCTTCTTCACCTTCATTCTCAAAGAAAGAGTAAACTAATTTTGATCTTTCAAGAAAAGTTTTACAAATCCGTTTTGATAAATAAAAACCCAATTCACCCCCCCTCTTGGGTTGCCATATCTGGGTCAACAACTTTTTCATATTTTGAAAGCTTTGTACAATAATTTCATTTTCAATATTACTAACTATGTTCTTATCGATATATATAATCAAACTATCATTCATCCGTTGATCATTTGTCTGATTTTGTAATTAGTTCTTCACAATATTTATAGCTAAAAATACCCTCTCCACAGATACTATAGCAACAGATAGGATCAAAAAATTGTCACCAACATATAAAATAGTGGATATATCTTATCTCTTTTAGTCATAATTGCATGCCTACAAAATCACCAATCCCTTTCAGTCCTGAAAACTCAACACTAGAACACATGCCCATTATTCAAGTATCAAGTTAAAACTCACAACAGGTTCTATTTGCAAGACATGTAAGTTTTTTCTTATCGAAAGCTTAAAATGATTCATTTGGACATAAAAATGCCATAGAAAGAAGTAACTCAGTGTTAGCCTCATCAAAACGATTACTCAACTTTTGAAGTTGCATATCTAAAATGACATAAAAGAGCTTAACTCGATAATGATGCAAGTTTGTGATATTTTGAGCTTTGTGTTGTGATCGCCCTTGATATAGATACACATTCTCCATAATCAGAACATGAATATAATGTTTGATACAAAAAGAAGAGACTTGATCAAGTAAAGAATCCCATCCACTTTCTCTCATTGCTTGCAATTGTTGTTATGTAACCAACTTCATTGCATTCATAATATCTTGATCCTTTCTTTATAATGCTTGTGACAACCATCATATTTCTTATCAAACGAAGAGTAAACACATTCAAACGAGTGCATCCACATCAAAAATATCTTAGCTTCATATCTTTCCTCAAGTGTTCTTCCATCATCAGCAACTATTTTAAGTATATTAATTATTGTTGAAAACATAAGAGTTATGCTCTTCAAAGTACGAAAATGTGAAACCCACCTTGTATTACCACAATATTTCAATGTGGTGTCTTGATTAAATCCTCGCCCACTTGAAAAAGTACCATCATTGAGTGCTTGGATAACCTCAGTAGCTTGTTTCTCTTAAAGAATATCACGACGTTTAGATGAGGCCACAACAATATTCATAACATTAATAACAACACTAAAAAGAGTATCAACTGCACCTTGTTTCCTTGCAACAACAATTATTAATGCTAATTAAAGTTCATGAGAGAAATTATGAATATAATAAGCACAATTATTCTTATTCATAATTAATGTTTTAAGACCACTAGTCTCAACTTGCAGATTACTAGCTCCATCATAACCTTGCACATGCAATCTAAAGATGCTTAATCCATGCCTTAAAAAAGGTTATCCATTGATACTTTAAGTGAATTTATAGTAGTACTAGCAACATGTTCAATCTCTATGAACTATTTAATTACAAGTCTATTCGAATCCATATAACATAATACTATAACCTTTAGCTCTTTCTTTGATATATCTCGAGATTCATTGGTCAAAATGGAAAATAATGCATCACCTCTCTTTAATAATGGCAGTAGTGGTTTCAATTGCAATAGCTAACAGCATCAATAATATCTCTTTGAATCTAAGAAGATGTCAATTTCAAGTTATCAGGAGCATTTTTCAAGGTAACAGCTTTAATATTCTCATTATAATCAGCAAGAAATTGTAAAAGCTTACGAAAGTTACCTAGATAATAAATAAATGTTATGTATTATGTGCCACCATTTAACATAAGGTGGGAAAGCATTGGGATCACCATATGGTGAAGTATTTGTTAATAAACCGAATAGTTATTGATTGATTGCCAGATTGCCACCTCTCTCTATTGGTTGAATTACAATATTAATATGTTTTAGATTTCGATAGCCAGCCACGAGGAGATACATGTTACATGTTAGGTGCTATTCAAAAACACTGTTAGTTACATATTCTCGTCTACTGAAAAGACCAGACATTTTTTTCCCAAAATACATTTTAAAAACAGTTATCTTATTTCAATCAACTTGGCAAATTACTTTCTTTCTTCACTTTAATGGGTCCACACGTTTAGGCATTAAACATGTTGCGTTATTATAATTTTTTTTCACTTTGATGAATGTAAGGGACCAACTATGATTAGCATAAATTAAAGGTGATTACATTTAAAAAGGAAATGAAACTTTAGCATGAATTAAGCATATTAGATTAAAACATTATAACTGTATAATCAAAATAAAAATTTTAAAAAACAAATCCTAATAAATCAAGGAGAAATATTCTTAAAAATTATTATAGAAGTTCTAATTTTGCTTACCTAAATAGTTATTATTAATTGGAAATGAAGAAGAACTATTGGACTTGGTAGTGGTCTGTAACTACAAGCAAGGCTAGAAGTGATGGGCAGGACCGTGGGAAGCTTAGAGTTGAAGATAGATGAATACTCTAATTTTTTAAGTTGCAAGAAAAAACTGATATGGATTGGGCTTTAGTTAATAACAAAGTTTTATAAATAGGCTTTTAAACTTTGTTGCTTATAAAGTTATAAATATGAATGGGCTTTATTTTTGTTTTGCTTACAAAAATGAAATGCACTCTGCAGTTTTTAAAAGGCTAGGGCTTTAAATATATTTTTGAAAATTCAAGATAATGTGAGCTGGGCTGGGGCTGATGGTTTTAACAAATATTTGATAGTATTATCTATTATCAATAATTTCAAAATTGTCCAAAGACCATTTAGTGGTAGCCCCAACTCGGCTTAAGGTGCCTTCGCCCCTGGTTTGAGGAAAATCCACTCTGGCTTTAGTATTCAGAATTTTGAGGAAAATTACAGATGTAGTTTCTTTTGTTTAGATCTAGGGTCGGATACCATCCTCTCTGGCTTTATATCCAACTTTTGCCATTTTTAATTAAGACAAATAAATCTAAGAGAGAGCACAAGGTGTAGGTTGTTTAATTTTCTCAAGGCCTTGGTACTCATATGACTTGCTTCTACATGTATACTGGATGCGCAAATAGTCGCATAGCTTTAAGAATTTGACATTAAAATAGGTTGGAAGTCTTATTTGTGTTAATGGCAACACTATACATCTAATCATATTGTAGCATATAAGTGTTATTAAAGCAAACCTAAGGGTAGTTTTTTATATAATCCCTTTTATTAGTTAATGCTACAAAAAAACATATTAAACATGACAAACAATAATATTATTCCTGAATTTGTATCAATTAATTTCATTCCTAAGGTTCAAAAATAAATAATATCACCTCTAAGGTTTAACCTTAATTACAATTTCATCTTTAAGATCTAAGAAAAAGATAGGATCATAAACTACACATAGGTTTAGGAATAATATCAAATATAACACGATTTTCCTATTTGTATTAAAGTACTTCATAAAGTTCGTGCATTTTTATCACTCAACCTCATTTAAAGGATTTTGTCATTTCTTAGACTAACAAAAAAGGGTGCAACAAGAATTTCAAACAAAATAATTACTATTAAAATCCAACGTAGGAAGAATTTAGCTAGTTATGAACCCACGTAATTGCCATAACCATCAAGCTAGGTACCATCCCAAAACCATGAATCCAACAATCATCCCTAACCAGTTCATGGCAACTATTTAGCCACCAACACCATCCCACAAGCATGAGCCCAATAACCATGCCTCATTAGCAAACATGCTAGTTAATTAATGAGTCTCACTAGTAATCAAGTTACTTCTTGCTCTACTAAAACCTAAATTCTTCCTTTGAGACTGGATAGTCCTAATCTTTTTCTCAGTAAAAGCTATTGCTTGTTGAATCAACCAAGCTTGTGCCTCAAAAGTCTTCTTTGGTCATCCAATCTTTCATATCTCCACAAAAACAAAAAAAAACCAAAAAAAAACTCAAATCGATATGCTCAACAAAACGACAAGAAATTATACAAAATTAGGAAGGAAAGTTATTCTCAAAGACCTTGTACAAATCCTACAAACTATTGACTAGAAACTTTACGACTTGATTTGAATAACTCTAAAATGAATTGATGGCTTCTTCAGCCTTTCTTCACAATATTAGTCATATATTTCAATAAATTATCTGCAACATCCCAAACTAATAAGTGACCCCAACATTATTTGTGCTTTAAGTGCATGTGTATTATTGCTTGTGTGCACATATGTCCTATGACAATGGATGAAAATGTTAAAGGGCATTTTTGTAAGGTTCAAGAACTTGAGGCCCTAACTTATATAAGGGGGTGGGGTTTAAGGCCTCTCTAGAGAATTCATTTCTTCCTTTTTTAAAAATCCCCAGCTCTCTCTCTATTGCAAAAAATTAAAAAAGAAGCAGAAGAGTCTAGTAAGAAGAGAGGTAGAATTCATCTCCTTCTCCAAATTCCAGTCTTGATACATGAATTTTTGTCGTGAATTGTTGTGTTATGAAGTTGTTATGGTACTTTTATGTCATATATGTTCTAAGAATTGCTAGAAATCATGATTTGTTATAAGTTATAAAAGATTCAAAGGGGTTGGATGATGTTATGAAGCCATTGGTTATGCTTGAATCCAAAACTCTGTAGGGTCTTTTGCTGAGCAATCTATAATATGCAAATTCACAGAAATTTTAGGTCTTTTTGTCGACTCTAAAATTTTTATATGTTAAACTAGACATGTTCAAGATCATTTATAATTTTGATTCGATTCAAAATTCAAAGTATGCAATTTTTGATGAATTTTGAACTCTACTAAAACAAATCTAAAATCCCCTATTTCTAAATAAACCATGGGAAACAAACTATAGATGAGGGACTTATCCTTCGTGAAAACCCTTGATTTTTGGTATGTGAAATCTTGAGCATGTTTTATTATAAAGTAGAAAGTTTCATAGTTTTTGAAGTTCTGTAAAAATTGTTATGATTTTTGAAATTTGTGTAAGTAAATCTGAAATTTTCAATTTTCAGAACAGAGTAAGCAAAATGATTTGCTTTTGACAAACCTAAACTCAACAAAAAGTTGAGCTTTGGAGGGATGAATCTTATATATGTATTTTACTAGACTGGAAACTTTTGTAATGATTTGATTATTGTTGGAACTTTTATGAATTTTCAAAGTCATACTGCTCAGTTTGAAAGACCATTGGATAGAAATTGAATTTACGCAAAACTAAGTGGTTTCAGGCGACATATGACCTCAATTTCATGTGATAATTTGCATGAGATATTTCATATGTGTTTAATTGATCTCTGCAAATTTTTGTGAGAATTGGGACAAGCATCATCTTTCTACGAATCATCAAATTAAGTGTGTGCTGTGTTGAGTTAGTGAATAGGTCACTTTTAGTTATTGTGTTTGATGACCCTTAAGAAAAATTTTGATGATTTCTAGACTGAAATAAAGAGTTTGCAGTGAAGCTTAATCAGGTAAGTAAGCTACACTCCTGGCTGAGGTCACAATGGATATATTATTTTCTTATGAGATGTGTTTCGTTCCATATGATTATGTAAATATGAACGTTTGCATGAAATACTATGTTTATGATGTGAATGAAAGTTTTAATTGTGATCTCGTGCATATGAATTTTGATATGTAATGGCATGAATATTACGTGATAATGAAATCCTATATGTTTTGAAAGTGAAATTCATGCCTAAAACCTTAGGGCATTGAACTGTCATTGTTGGTAGGCACCTATGTTTTGTATTATGTGGAGCCATATATATGTATGTAATGTCATTAATGGTGATACGTAACGAGCGACTACTGGCTAATAGGGTATACGATTGATAGCAATACGTAACAGATAATATATTCCTTAAAAGTGATTTGTGAAATATGTGTCATCGATGGCGATACGTAATGGATAACATACATAAGTGTGTTAAATGAAAAGTCCTACCATGAGTGAGGGTGTAGCTTCCTAAGGATCTATTTGATAAATAAAGTGAAATTTTCCAATTTATTTGATGTGAATATGATATGAAATAAGGTGAAAAACGAAAGGTGATATGCTATGAAAGTAAAATTCATGTGTAAGACCTTAGGGTACCAAGTTCGCATTGTTCGACTGAATAAAGGAAGGTCTGGACATGTGTTTCCTAGTGTAGGATTTGATAGCATGGGCTCATTATAATCTGGATTGTTAGATTAACCTCAGCTTATGATGATAAGTGGCGCAAGTCCCTAAGGTTATGTTAATATGTGATAAAAATAGTAAGCAAGCGTATTAAGACATAAGAGGGAAATGGCCAGTGAAGGCCTATGAGACAAAGACCTTACGCTAGTGCGCAGCATATGTGGCGGAAGAGTGCAACTCCTATTTTTGAAATTCATGTTCTAGATAGAAACCTTGTGCAGGCGCACAATGCTTGTTGTGTAGGAGCGCAACCCCTATTATTTGAGATTGGTTTGCATGACTTGTATGATAAGTAATCAGTTAAGTATTCCTTTGATTTGCCATGTTATTGACTTAACCTAGATTACTTACTAATTTAATACTCATTAGTTTATTATGTACCTCAGGTGACTGATGATATTTCGCATGTCTAGAGGATTTTTGACATAGTGTTGATCAAGTTCGCTTAGCAATCATTGTCCATTGTACAAGACATTGTTTTTTTGTTCATCATTATTTTGATATTTTTGAGCTACAAGTGTATATGTTATTATGCTACAGTGGACAAAAGTTGGGAACTCAAGTCTATTAAAAGTATTCATGCCATAATTCTCAATTAAATTCTATGAATGAATGATATGAGTTGCACTCAGGATCCCTTAGGGTTCGAGATGTGACATTATCTATTCTAATTGTAGCATTAATAGTAACCAAAAACAAAGGAATCACCTTCTTAGGATCTTTATTCCACCAACTGATAATACAAAAAACAAAAACAAAAACAAAAAAGCCATCAAGATAACATAAAACAAAAAACAAAAATTTATGTCCTCAAACAAATTAAAATACCTAACAGAATTTTCTTATTTTTTGCAACATTTTTTAAAAGAAAAAGAAGAAGACACACTAAAGAATTTAATGGCTTAGGATGTTTCAATTTGAATAACATTATTGGATTGAGTGGTATAGTTAGGTTTAGATTTAGGGTTTTTGTGGCAAGCAAGGACGGAAGGAAAGGATAAAGTTTTGTTAGTTAAGAATTAGAGGAAAGCCATCAAATGGGGTAGAGTGATAAAATGCACTAACTTTAAAGAGTGTAGTGACACAAAAATCTAGTTCCACCAAATATTATGGATAACCCTAATAGTAGTTTATGATATTCTCCCATTTCAAAAATAAGCAATATCATCCTTGAGTTTCCAACGAATACAATAACATCCCTTAGCCTTAACTACCATTTATCAATAGTTAATTCAAATGTGAATACATCCCAAGTTGTTCAAATGACAAAATATTTCCAATATTATGGCCTCGGCGTAAGAAATTGATAAAATAAAATTAACCAACTAATTCAACGACCAACAAGCAAATCTCATCAAATCAAAGGTTAACTAAGACTTATCTAACGTAACAAATTGTTAAAATTTTCCATCCATTTGCCACCTAGTTATAGGGATTTTATTTTTGGAAACACATGGCGTTTCAATAGTAAAACCAAACCATATGGTGTTTATTGAAAATGTATATCCTTATGTCCACATCAATTAATGTTCGTCAAGATAATTAAACATTCTAGTATTTAAGGCAAATATTATGAATGATATTTTTTATTTTTGAAATCTTCAAGACAAAATTTAATTAAGATCAAACATCAAAATGACATTCTTTATTTTTGAAACGTCAAGGGTGAAGTTGCAATTAGGGAAACCTTAGAGATGATATTATTATTTTTCTTATTAAAAATATAAAAATAAAAACATTTTTGCCATTCAACAAAATTTCAATCAAGAGCACTTAATAAATAAAAAGACAAAACACTCTAACTCACTCCTCCCACATGCCGCAACATGCATGGTTGTATGTGCCACCATGGCTACATTTGCCTAATGGACTAATCACATTAACATCAAAAGTTTTAGAATCTACATATCCTTTTGAAGCATTATCAACCATCACTGCTATCATACTCTTTTTCCAATTTCAATTATCCCTACCATTTGTTGTCATTCAGTGTAGACCAAAAGTCATCATATTTGAAGGGGAATCCAGAAGCCATTGCCATTGGTAGAATAGCATGAAACCAAAAGTCCCTACTGGAGTCAACCCTATGAGCAAGGCTTCCATCCTGCTCCTACCACTGTGCGACTTCGGCACTAATTTTCTCATAAGCTCCTTTCAGATAATTAGAAGGCCTTACAAGTCAAGTCACGGAAACAAGACCTAAAGAAAAGAATGAGTAACCATCTGGGTAATTAACCATGAAAAAATTTGGATGACAATAGCTGATCCCTATGCTTCTGGACCTAACTACCTATCACCCCTTCAAAGATAGGTTTCAAAAGTTATATACGGGTTACACCCATCCAAACGTTAATCTGGCATCCACTCTAGGTTTACTAAGTTCTAAATTCTAGGTCACTAATTCTATGCTCTCTGGATCCTAAGTTTTATTATGCACACAAACACTTTTATCTTTTTATTACATATGAGGTGTCAATGGTTTATATACATACATAGAAAGAGAGAGGAGAATTGATTACCATTCTGTCAAACATGAGAGAAGGGATTGAGGATTACAACGATTTCACATAATAATTGCAATAAAAAATAAATTACCATAAACTACATGAATCTTAAGTTGTCACTTCATCATCAAATAAAGGCATTGGTAATGACGATTGTTAGTTTTTGTAGAGTATGGAAGTTACGAATAATATAATTAAAAACAATAATACAAATTGGAACAAGATTTTTACATGGTTCGGTTATAACAACCTACATCTACGGGCAACAAGATTTACAATCTACTATGTTGTATGTGTTTACACTCGACTTATGATTCTTTACAATGGTAGACACCCGCTCATTCACTAACCTAATCTATGTAAACTTGATCAACCCTGATCATAACCATAGTCCTTTACACACTCTTCTGATACTGCTCTTTTTTTGTCACGATTATCTTAACTACACACAGTTTAGAATAACATAACACCCATAATTGGTACAGACACATGTGATTACTCAACTCCCTTAAGCTGACATGATCTATAACAATTAACCAAAGCCTAAAGTTTTACACAAGACATAAAAAACAAATAAAAGACGCACTCAAACTTGCTCTTGCTTGCTCTCTCTTAATTTGCCTTGAATGCATTGAATGCCTTCCTCCAAAAGCTATGAAGATAGTTTTATATAGTATTTGATATCAATTGTAATCCTTCTCAAGATCCTGTAGAATCTCAATAAAACTCATAAAGAAAGTTTGGATAACAATCAAACATTATAGAAAGTGATAATATACTCTTCTAAGTAAACTAGAATACGTAAATAATATCCTAATCTAATAAGAGTAATTGATACAAATATAAAACTTCATATTCAACTACGATATCAAATCCAAACTTATTCCTATTCAACTAGGATACCATATCAAAACTAATCCTATTTTAATTAAAATTCTCCTAATACAAAACATTTGCATAGAATAAATGAGATTAGGAAAATATTCACATTTAATATTTTTATCACATGATGACAAATTACTCATGTGCAATACACATATCATGTGTGCCACGTCTAGAACCAACAATCTCCTTCTTTGGCATCTTGTGATGAAAACATCTAAATGTTAACAAAAAATGTATGAGTACATATAATGCAACTAAAATGAAACACATGAACAAAGACTATAATGACAACCTAAAAAAATAAAGAAACAAACAAATAACACTAGAAATATCCATACTTCTCTCCCTTGTCTTCTGAACAAGTGTCAAAGTATAAAAGAAAATCAAAATGATAAACAAAACTCCCCCTGACTAAATGTTCACCTCTTCAAATTGTGTTTAAATGTGAAAATAAAAATTTTTAAAAACCAAGAAACTAATTAAATCACATATTCCTGCAACTGAATAAACTCCCCCTCAAATCAATTTCCCTGACCTGGAAACTTTTGACACTTCAAAATACACTTAAGATAATCAAACTGAGTCAGACATAAAGCTCTAATCGTAAGTTTTGCAAACTATAACCGAAAATAGCTTAAATTCACATAACAAAAATATCTGGACATCATATAATATTTTTATAGCCAAGCATGTATCAGAGATGTGGATAAACATCAAACATAAATAATTTTTCGTTATTTCATCACTTAATCCAATTGAGTGGTCAACTTGATCATCTTCTTATACACAAAAAGTTAATCTTAATGTGAACTTTCTGAATGAATACAATAGCTTAGACACATATATAGAGGTAGCCATTTTTCATTTGAGTGGGTGACCTCAACATATTTCCAAGATACATTGAAGTTACTCTCAATGGATGGCTTTCACACATCATATATTGGTAGCCCTCTCTGTATTTGAAAGGTAATTACCAGCAAAATTAAACCAATAAAACAGCTCAAGCATGCCTTAAATATAAATAGACTAATGATGCTACATATATAAACAACAAAACTAAACACTATTATAATTCAAATAACTGACAAGTGCCAATGTCCTTTCTCAGTTTTTCAAATCTCAGTGCATCTTAGTGCTTATATGCACAGGTCAACTAGATGATTCTTAGATGAAACATGCTCAATACAGATAATCTTTGATTCAATAAGTTTCTAAAGAACAATTTTTGTCATCACTTGTCTGATTGAAACACTTTTCATTTCCTATCACATGTTTAAAACAAGCACAATCATCATTTGAAGAAACATTAAGTGCAGCAACTTTGCAGTGAGTTTCATGTTTCTTAAGCCAAACCTGTCGTGTCTTATGTGACTGTCTAAACTGACTTGTCTTTTTCTTTAAAAAATTTTGTAATTTATAGCACCGAGGTCTAATGTGACCTTTAACACCATAAAAATAGCAAATAGGAACAAATTTTCTTACCTTTTCTGAATTTGAAATGAAAGAACTCATTGGGGAAGCAAAATCAGTCATATCTTTAAAGCTTGAGTTAGAAGTATTACCCGAATTTGAAGCTTTAACAAACACTATCTTTGATGTTGAAGCGCCATTCTTTTCATCATACCCCAAACCATGTTTGATTGAGTTATCACAACCTAAACTCAGAATTTGAGCAAGCTTTGCTGAGCCTATCTTGAGTTGATTAATGTACTTGTTTGCCTCATCCAATTCTGCAGTAATTTTCTAGAAACATTATGTCTTGTCTGTCATAACAGCTTCCAGTTTTATAATTTTTTCATCTACAGATGCTATTTCGCTCTTGAGCACTTTTTGTTCATTCTGAAGGTTTTTGATCTGTACTATCTGCTTCTCCCACATCTTATAAAGTGCATTATACGCCTCCTGAAGTTCTCTATAGTATTCAGCATCCTTCTCAGTATCTGACTCATCAATGTCTAATCTATTCTGTTCTGTTACATTAGACAGAACATCTTTAAATATATCAAACACAACTGTTTGCTCTTTATTTGAAAGAGTCCCATTGAATACTAAAAAGTTGTTGGAGTCGTCTTCATCTGTTTCTAAGTCATCATCACTCCATGTTACACACAAACTCTTTTTCTTCTTGTAATTAGGACATTCAGATTGAATATGCTCAAATCCCTTGCATTCATAACATTGAATTTGACCTTTTTTTCTCAATCTTCTCTTGATTTTTCTTTGTAGGTTGTTCACGAAATTTTTTAGCATCAAAGTTCTCTGACTTTTTCTTCTTAAAATTTTTCTTCATATATTTGACAAAATTCTTTGTCAAATAAGCAAGTTCATCATCAGAATCATCAAGATTTATGTCATCTTTTTATCGTTTTCTAAAGAAGTAATAAAGGCAATACTCTTTTCCCTCCTTCTTGACTTTAAACCCATCTCATATGCTTGAAGAGACCCAATCAACTCATCAACTCGCAATGATTTCACATTAATACCTTTCTTCAATAGATGTGACCTTAGGCTGAAATTTTTCTGGTATAGATATAAGTATCTTGCCAACAATTTTAGCCTCAATATATTCCTTACTAAGCATATAAACAGAGTTAGTAATTTCACAAAGTCTAGTATGAAAATCACTAATGGTTTCTTCTTCATGCATAACTAAGTTCTCAAATTTAGAAGTCAAAGTATGCAACTTAGATTCTTTAACCCTTTGGTGCACTTTGAAATTAATCTAAACTGTTGAAGATTGACAGCATTAAAAATAGCGTTGATGCCTTTGGATTTCCATCCAGCTAATCGATATTCAGCTTCGCTCCACTCATTCTGTGGTTTCTCAATCTGCTGCCCAGCCTCATTGGTTTTTGTTGGGGGTGTCCAACCATGAACAATGCTCATCCACACTCTTTCATCAATTGATTTGAGGAAAGCTCTCATCTTGACTTTCCAAAAAGCATAGTTTGCATCTTCAAGTAACGGTGATTGAGTGACCGATCCTCCTGTCCAAAATCCTTCCATACCTACAAAAAAAAATTGATCTACACTAGTACGTCAATATACCTGCTCTGATACCAATTATTAGTTTTTGCAGTGTATGGTAATTACGAATAATATAACTGAAAACAGTAATGCAAATCGGAATAGGATTTTTACGTGGTTCGGTTATAACCAAGCTACATCCATGGGCAACAAGAGTTGCAATCCACTATGTTTTATGTGTTTACACTCAACTTATGACTCTTTACAGTGGTAGACGCCCGCTCACTCACTAACCTAATCTATGTAAACTTGATCAACCCTGATCATAACCATAGTCCTTTACACACTCTTTTGATGTTGCTCTTTTTCTGTTACGATTATCTTAACTACACACAATTAAGAATAACATAACACCCGTAACTGGTACTGACACATGTAATTACTCAACTCCTTTAAGCTCACACGATCTATAAAAATTAACCAAATCCTAAAGCTTTACATAAGACAAAAAAACAAAAAAAAGAATCACTCAAACTTGCTCTTGCTTGCTATCTCTCAATTTGCCTTGAATGCGTTGAATGCCTTCCTCCAAAAGCTATGAAGATAGCTTTATATAGTATTTGATATCAATTGCAATCCTTGTCAAGATCCTGTAGAATCTTAATAAAACTCATAAGGAAAGTTTGGATAACAATCAAACATTATAGAAAGTGATAATATACTCTCCTAAGTAAACTAAAATACTTAAATAATATCCTAATCTAATAAGGATAATTAATACAAATATAAAACTTCCTATTCAACTAGGATACCAAATCCAAACTTATTTTTATTCAACTAGGATATCATATCAAAACTTATCCTATTTTAACTAAAATTCTCCTAATACAAAACATTTGTATAAAATAAATGAGATTAGAAAAATATCAACATTTAATGTTTTTATCACATGACGACAAATTACTCATGTGCAATGCACATGCCATGTGTGTCACGTCTAGAACTAACAACGAGTATAATAAACATCGATCATGGCATTTCTACACTAATCATGGTATTACTTAACTCAGCATGAATAATTATCATCCAAACATCACATAATTAACCCCTAATTAACCACTAGTCATGCACACTACAAGAAAAATGGGTTACGGCAACGTGCATTTTGCATTGCTATAGCATTTTTGCAATGTGAAAGGGCGCATTGCTATTCTTACTGCTACGGAAAGTCCTTGACTTTCTGCAACGCACACATGCACGTTGCGAAAAGCAATTCTGCATGTTGCAAAAAAAAAAAAAAAAATCTTTTGGCAACATGCAATGCGCGTTGCTAAAAGGCATTAAGTAATAGTGATTCAACAACACAAAATGCTCGTTGCTATAGACCTCAATGGCAACTCGCAATGCACGTTGCAAAAAGACACAGAGTAATATAGTTTCAGCAACACACAATACGCATTGTTGTAGATCTCAATGGTAACACACATCGCGGGTTGCTATAGATCTTAAGAGTGTGAAGTTTTGGCAACATGCGCACATTGCCAATTATTCGATACATAAAAATATTATATTTGTAATTAAATACCCACTTTTTTATTAATTTGTAATACCTGTTCATTTTTATCATACACTACTATATAAATTATCAAAGAATACATAATATATAATAAACGTACAAAATTTTATTAAGATAAAATTATCACAAATATTAAATACAAGTACTTGCAATTAATATATAATACAATGACTTATAGAAAATGAAATTAAGTAAAACATGCTTAAGGTTGAGATAAAACTGTTTTATGGAAATTACTATTAAAATAAGTCTTTCATAATCCATGGATAGAAAGAAAAGGCATTTAACCGATAGAAATCAACAGCTGCTAGGCTCTTTTGACAAGCTAAGTACATTTGGTCATCGATTTCTTCCTACCTTCTGGTACTGTCTTTCTCCATCAACCTCTGTTCCATGAAGATTTGGCTAACACTAGCATTCTTCTCAGCTTCGCTGATAGCCATCTTCTTGCTTGTCTCTGCCTTTTTCTAAACTACTTTCTATCTCTCGATAGCAATTAACACTTATCCAGCATCATGCCAAGGTAATATGGTGTATATTAGCTCTATCAAAGGTTGACTATAATATATAAAAGCAACAAAACTAGGACATGTGTGTGCGATTTCACTGACACATGCATGAGTGCTCATTATTTATCATGGAGGATTTTGATTTGTAAAGGTTAAACATCCATTTTGATGAGGAATAACAGGTTCCACAATAACCTCTAATGACAATAATATTTAGCTTTTTTTGGATTATATCTTACAATAAAAACACAAGAAATTGAGAAAAGTAGAATAAATTACTAGAGAATCTGGAAATTCTCTACAGACAAGTCTGCAAAGAAAATTACAACCCAGAGCCAAGGTAGACAAACTCCTGTGTTTAACATGTATGTTTGACTAAACTTAAGGATTTCTACTATCAATTAAAAATTTATAGCAGAAAAATAAAACAAGAAAAATACGATAAAAATATTTTTTAAGATTCCACATACTCACCTTAGTGCATTCTTTCCCCAACTGCTCAAAATTTCATCTAGTACCACTCGAAATTGTAGGCTTTGTAACTCTCATACTGATAATTTCAACACCTAGAGCATAATATGTGCAATCACTCTGAAGAGCATCTTTCATCTTTTCATCAATTTGAAAGGTTTAAAAATAGATCATTCTCAATGTTCAATAAAATTTGACAACAAAAGGTCGTTCTCAAATCCGAACAGTCCAAAAAACATTTGAAACACCCAAACAATTGCATGTTCCAATAAGCAAATCAAACCTGGAACAAAGGGTTTTAGAGTTCCACAAGATTTTATTAGTTTTCGATGATTACTAGCATAATTTGTTTATTTAGTTTCTTCAATAGTATTTAATCGTAACAAAAGTTCATGAAGAGAAATTAACATACATTTTTGTTATCTTTTTTTTTTTTTTAAAGATACATCAAGACAGATTATGTTTTCTAGAATTTATGTGAAATTAACTAAAAAAATGCATAAAAGAAAAGCTATAGCAATTTTTCTATGGTTAGCACAAAACAATTACATGCAAACTTGTGGCTTGTAACTCACACTTGCACATGGCACATAGCTATTCAAATACACATGAATTTCATTTAAAGTAAGAAATATATATATCAATTATAGTTATAACTACAAAGAATGCATTTAACTACCTTTTTAATCTAGGCCAATCAAGAAACTAAAATTTATGTTTTATCAATTAAAAAAAACACTCAAGTTCTATTAATTATTATGCTTTTAATCATTTCTCATTAGAGAAATAGAAATTCACCTAATAAAATTCAAGCAATTTTCCATTTCATTTTTACACATCACAAGTAATATAAGTCAACTGTGAAATTAATTCCAATGGTTCAAAGTTGATATAGTTCAAATACAAAACATCAAATAAAGGAAAAGGCAATACTGGATAACATGAAACTTGTCAAGAAAGTAGTTGTCAATCAATTAATTATCAAAGTCAACTAATGATATATTATTTGATATTTAAGAAAAATGAATAGATAACCAAGCCACTTAACTAAATAACTAGAAGTACTCATAGCATAACTAGAAAATTGCAGCCTTTAGTCTCTAGGATCCTTAGAAAAACAAAATCAATACTTATTTTATCTTTATGTTACTTATTTATTTAGTGTTGTGAAGCAGTGAAGGCCAATTTAGCCTTAAAAAAAACTTAAATAATCTAATAATTTGCATCCTAAAAGTTGAAAGAAAGCAAATCTTGATAGATATATGGAATGAAAAAGAGTAGAACAATTAAAATACAATGAGTCACAAAACTGAAAATACATAAAGCAAAAATGGATTACACAAACAGCTGATACTAAAAGTAGAAAATCATAAACTAAACACAAAACCAAGGAGAATTACAAGGAGCTCACATTGCAGAAATTTGAGATGATCTAAAAAACTTATATATTGTGGGTTGAAAGTCAAGCAAACACATACAAATTAAAGAGAGAAAGAAAGATCTATCATAATGAGTGTAAGTACTATATATATTTACATCTTGCCTTGATCTCATTTCTCTCTAATTTGTTTGTGAACAAACCCATATCTCTCCTCTCTTCCTCTGCCAGCTTGTACTCTTCCACTCTTTTATGCTTTGTAGCAAATGTTAAAGCAAATGGTTGAACCCAAGTTTTTTAATCAAGTAAAACATATACGTAAACAGGTTATATTTGTTATACAAAGAAATACCCATATAAACAAACAATTAGAATAGATATTTCACAACATATAATGTTAAAAAAATGAAAAATAATACATAAATGAACCTTTGGCAAGATGATGTTGAAAAGATCGATCAGATCCTACATTCCAAGGAGCAACTTTGAATGATGAATAAAAATTATAACACAATAAACAAATTATAAAACTTTCAAAAAGAAAAGGGAAAAAAATTAAAATGAAACAAAGTATTTTTGTCCTTTATAAGAAGAAATTATGATGTAGAGAGAGTTGAAATTGAACCTGGTAGAGTGATCTGAGCTAGTGAGCAGGCAGAGATGTCAGAGTCATTTGAGATTAAAATTTGGAGATGGCAAATGATAACACTCAAGGCTGCTGGAAAGAAGCAAATGGAAGTGAATGTACGTATTCAAAGTGTTGAAGAAGAGTTGTGAGATGTACTCGGTGCCGAAAAGAGACTAACATAGGATCGCACCTTTAGTTTCTCTAGAGGTATACAACAACCCCAAAAGAGGTCGAAGTTATAAAAAATAGGTCGAAGTCAAGATGAGTGAATAAATTAAGGGAGAAAAAGAAAGTCATGGCAAACACCCCAAATAAGAAAGTGGAGGCGGAAGCGAGTAGAAGTAGGAGAGACAATGGAGTGGTGGCGACCTCTAAGCGCAATAGTGACGGTGCAGAGGAGGTGAGCTATGAGCACGATAGAGGATGGTGGACGCGAGGAACGGCGACGTAGCGATGGTGAAGGAGGGGAGCGCGGAGCGGTGGAAGAGGGAAGCCACGGAGCGGTGGAGCAGTCGCGAATCGCCTAGAGGTGCTAGAGGAGTCGCAAAATTGGTAGAAGATTGAGAGTTGAGCTATGCTCAATCTAGGGTTAAATTGCAAACCTGACAAAATGCAAAACGACGTCTTCATTTGATATTAAATAAACTAATTTATTTTTTATTAGTTATAATTTAATAACCAAATATCATAACTTATGATATATCTATATTTTACCATAAAATTATATTATTTTAATAAAATGTTTAATATCAAAATATAAAACATTTAAAATCCTAATATTAGTTAAATTTTTATGTTCAAAAATTTTAAATCTAATATATCTATATTTAGTATTAAAAAATTTAAATTTTTAAAATTTTCATATTACTTAAATTTTTAAAATTAGTTAAGTTCTTTATATTCAAAAATTTTATTTCTAACTATATCTTTATTAATGTCCAAAAATATTTAAAGTTTTCACATTCTAATATTAGTTAAATTTTTAATGTTCAAAAACTTTAATTTTAATAAACTAAAAATTAAATAAAAAGCAAAATACAAAAAAATTAAAATAAGACATTTGGCAACATGCAAGAAAGGATTTTTGAGTCTTATAGCTTTCTGCACGTTGCTGAATGAGGATTTTCGCAATGTGCATGCTTTGCATCTAGCTAAAAGGCAAATTCAGAAACTTTTCGCAACACACAAAAAATGCACGTTGCAAAAAGCCTCATTCAGCAACGAGCATGACTGTGCGTGCCAAACATGTGTTGCTATATCCAACTTTTCTTATAGTGACACTTAATTAACCACTAATTAACTATTTACTAACAACTAATTATCTGCTAATTATGCATAATCAACAACTAATTAACTATCTCTAATTTAAATTAAGCATGGCAATTAACTAAAATACTCCTAAACTAAACATGGCATAACTAACAACTAATTAACTAAACTACTACTAAACTAACCATGGCATAGTTATCTCTTAATTATACCTAGAAATGGCAAACTAAACGTGATAAATATCATACTAGAGAGGAGGCCCTCAGAAAACTTATCGAATTTAGAATTTAATAGGAAGCCAAATCTTCAACTAGTGCTGACATCCTAGAATAACCCAAGGGACACTAGGAACACCAAAAATATTTATAATGAAGAACGACTCTAAAGATTATTCAAAATCTCTCAAAATTACAAATTTTAGGTATTTTTCCCACCTCAAACTGGAAGCCAGGTGCCCTTATATAAGCTTCTAGTTTCCCAAAAACATGCTTTTTTCTCAATATAAGAGTGTTGCAACAGGTGCACACATGTAATCCTTCAGACAAACGCCTTTATTTAGAGGTGCTATTATGATTTCTAGATCCTTCTGAGGAGTGAACCCTAAAGGAACGCGCCTAATGTTATAGGCATTATCTCCCACCTGTAACAACTAGAGGCTCTCGCCTATAAGGTTACAAGAGTCATTAGCCATCTGTAATAACTAGGGGCATGCGTGATCTGCCTCTACCTACAAGCAATAAAAGCACCTGTAGTGCTAAAGGTGCCAACCCTATTTATAGGTTTTCGCGTTGACCTTCACTGTATATGATAGGTGGACATAGTTTCGAGGGTCTCAACCTCTATCCACAGGTATTGTATTGAACCTAAGCCTACTTGACTTTGTACCCTATTTTTGGTGTTCGATTCTCAATGTCCTTGCAAGTCTAGAAATAACTTCTGATTGTTGTTTCTAGTTATCATCACCGGACCTTTAAAACCAGAAGCAAAATTCCGATGCTTATCGTTAGATTGAGCATGACTAAAAGAGCATTATGAGAGAGAATATTGGAATAGAAGAGAAGCAGATGAAAAGTAAAGAAGAAAAAGTGGGAAAAAGAAGGGAAGAAAAATATGCAAACTATTAAACTTGTCTGCAAAACTGTTACTTAAGTTTCTCCATTAAGATATGGATATGCAGTTTGGTTATAGTACTGGACAAGCCCTGTAAAAGATAAGGTTTTTCTAATAATATAGTGTGATTAATTTGAGTAAAATTTGTTTAATGAAAAGGTCATTTTGATATTTAAAAAAAAATTAAAGGTATAGATGATCTAAAAGCCTTTATTCAGGTTATCTCACTAGTTCACATATAGGTCCCAAACCTGAACCCAGCTCATATAATCATGTCTTATATATGTGTGTGATCAACATGGGTTAACCCCAAATTGTCTAATACAATTAGAGAAGCCAATGTAATTAGAAATCCTCACAAGCTTAGGAAGACTTCTGTAGTAAGCAATCTCATCGAAGTGAGATTAAAGATGTTGTATCTTATGCATAAGGAAACTCTTATTAAATTAGTAATTAAAATTTAACTCAAAATTAGAAAAAAAAAATTTAATACCCTAATAGGAAATAAAAATTAAGAATAAGCATTCAAAGTTTGACTTTAGACTTACCAAGATTAACTAGTCAAGGTTTCACTTGGTCAAATTTGACTAGTCAAAGGGATAACTTATTGACCTAATTTAAAAAGGGCAAAAGGTTGGTGCAGGTTGGACTTTGCCTTTTTTTTGGGAGGCCTAACTGGTTGCAAGTTAGGCCAAACTAAGCTTACACAATGGTGGGTCGATTCGAGATAGCAAAAGGGATGGCCTTTACAGTTTACTAGGCACAAGGGCAACAAAGGCGAAGCTACACAAGCCGGCCTGGCCAGTGAGGCCTAGGCTAGGTGTAGACTAACCCATATAAACTATTTAATTTTTTTTACTTTTAATATAATTTTACTTTTTCATATAATTCCAATAATTTTTAAATTATTTTAATTAGTAATTTTTAAAAAATATAAAGATATTTTTTATATAATTTTTATTAACTGTAATAGCTAAATAATAACTTATTTTTATTAATAGAATTTTTCCAATAATATAATATTAGACTTTAATTGAGAATAATTTATTTCTATAATTATATCAATTATTGATGAACACTTAAATTTGTATGTTTAATAAGAGCTTAATTCATTATATTATACTAATAGTCTTAAATTTCTCAACTAAAGCAAATTTGTCGTTTTTGCATCTTTTGAATAAGTTTCATCTTAATTTTAATTTTTTATGCAAGTTCGGTAGAATGGGCATAACTTGCTATTTATAGATTTTTTTTTTTGGAAAAGTTACTTAGTAATATAAATCTAAAAAAATTATAATATACAAAAATCCGAGGGGCAAACCCCAAGAATTACAAGAAGGACGTAAAGTCCAAACATACAATCCAATAAAAGATCAAAAATAAAGGCCACAAGCGACCTAAAACAAAGTAAAAAGGCCACAAACGGCCTTAACAACATAAATGATAAATGACCACAAACGGTCTAAATCAAAAAAAATACAAGAGCTTCAGCCGTTCTTGTTTTTCTTCTTCTTACCCTTCTTTACCGGGGTAGCTGGGGTGTCTGTATGAGTATGATCAACCCTATCAGATTGATCCTCATTACTCAGCCTATTCAAAGGCTCAAAACGGGAGGGCGAAGTCTCAAAAGGTTGTCCTGTGTTTATCTACCCTGACGAAACAGATGCCTCGCGACTGGTTGAACAATGGATAGTACCCAAAAGCTTACCTTGGTCGGTTGCAAAAGGAGATAGAGAGTCAGAATCTGAGACTAACTCTGTGCTCAAAACTGTAGCAGCCTTAGGAGGCACAACTTGCACTGAAGAATCTGCTAGAATAGCAACAGCTTTCGAACTCTCAACGACATCAGTCACAACCTTACCCGAATTCAAGGGGGCACCATCAGAAGGGGTGCTATCGGAGGTGCTAGCCTCATTCTTATCCTGAACTGAAGTCTTTGCTGGTTCCGGACAACGATGACCAAACCTGTGACATTTGGAGCAACGTTTTGGAATCCACTCATATTCAACTTCAATTTGGATGGGCTCAGGAGAGAGTTTGCACTTGAACTCAAAGTTCTGGATTGGAGGGCGCTTTGCATCAAGAAGAACACATACCCTCGCATACTCCAATCTGGAAAGATCAAAAGTCGTCTTGTCACAAGAGATAGGTTGTCCAACCATGCTGGAGACAATGCTAAGGCCTTTGGTTGTCCACAAAGGAAAAGGCAGGCCATATAAACGGATCCAAACAGGAACCTTTCTTAATTGATTCGTATTAAAATCCAAATGCGGGTTCCATGGTTGTAAGATAATTGATTTACCTCCGAACATCCAAGGACCGCGAGCAATGGATCAGAATGGTGTAAATCTTAATTTATTGGAAAGCTGATTAAATGTTCTACAAAATTGTATTTCAATGGATTATGAAATTCAGATGTCTAGTGGACTAAAATTGGGCTTCAAAAGAACCCATCTGTAGTTTCAGTGGAGCCTAACCATGCTTCCGTATTTTGACCGTATCTTTGAAATACGTGTCCAAATTGTATGATTCAAAGTATTCTAAAAAGCTGAGAGAAATATCTAAAACTTTCACAAAGAATGTGATCAAAATTATGAATATTTTGATGCCAAAATTGATGGTCAAAATCGATGCACATAATGATCCAAATTGTCAATAAGATATTTTACAATTGGCTCTTTGTAATTTGACAATTTTTCTCTCAAATATATCTATAAATAGAGGAGTATTGTGACCCAAGAGGTATCTTGGCTCTTGGTTGAGATCTCTTAACATTGTGTTTTCTCTCTTACGTTTTATTCTCTTAATATTATTAATAAATCATTGTCTTCTTGCAATGTATTTTCTTTCTTGTATAATGTTCCACTACATTCTCTCTTACTAAGGTGAAAGGATGAAACTTTTGATATGAGAATAAGGATTTTCTAACCTTTTGATATCTGCTTAAAAATCATAATGTTGTGTTATTTATTTTATATTTTTTATATTTATTTTCTTAATCAATCTTGACACCACTCGTAAAGTGGAGGTCTTGATCCATTGTAAATAATCATTGGCACATCAAATGCTTGGATCCTTTCTAGACACTACATGGTTCTCTCTTATCGACACAAGTCTAATTAGAAACATTGATTTGTTGTAGACATATGGTGATTGGCTTATTGGATGTTTGAACCCATTTACAAGAAGTGATATAAATATTGGTAATGAAATATAATTCATATAACTAAAATGGGCTTAAATGACAAACCTTCTTATTAGAACCTCTTTAATGTATGGAATCCAACTGAGTTACAATTGAATTGTTTATCCTTATTTGATATATCAATGGTGAATCCCCTAACTTTAGCTTTCATTGTAATTGTGTTTTCTTACTTGTATATTTTAAGTATTCTCGTCTATTGCTTATGAACTTATTCTTTCATTTGTTATTGTAAGTTTCACTACCTATTTTCATGGTTGGTTTTACCACCTCTTATTTTTTATTTACATTTGAATGGTCAGTCACACCACCTACCATCTTTACTTTTATTTGTTAATGTCATCTTGTTATTTATTTAAATTATTCATATCATATTTGATCATCCCTTTGTTTGTACTGCTAAATCTCCTTTCCTGTGTATCGACCCCGAGTTTGCCAGGTTTATTACTTCGACACTCATATACTTAGGAGATAATCCTTTTGGGATGTGTCAATTATTTGATTATTTTTAGGATTTATAAATTGTTTATTTTAATTTATAGAATTGTTTAATTCTTGGGATCATAGGACAATGTTGTGCACTTTGCATGATAGAGTCATGCAAAATTACATAAACCTGTTTTGAATGACTTCATCGTGCACTTGCACAACATGGTCGTGCTCTACAATAGCTAATAAAAATTAATAATTTTATGCATAGATAAGAAAAGTAATGGTTCTAATAAATATTATGATACATAACATCTAATATAGAGAAAAAAATAACCATAACTCATAAGTATCTCATCTTTATTAATGACAACACACACAACGTAACTACACGAGTAACACTAACTTCAAAATACATAATATAACTTATACAATAAAACAATTTATTATTGTTAAGTAACCATTGAATGCAAGCTTATAATTGTTTCTCCTCCCCCTTACCATAGCTATTCTAATATGGTTCCCCTATAGTGGTAAATAATAGATATTCCATGAATGTTTTCAAAAATAAAATTACAAATGTTGCAACTAAATATTCTTATTATCTGGCCTTGTTCGTCAACTCCTACTTCAAATGATATTCAAGATTATTAAAGGTCTTGGACCAATTGGAATAGCATGACCTTGTGGACCTTGTGCATCTTTGGCCTAGAGTTGAGGGAATTGCAAATTATTATTAAAAGAGGAAGATATTGAATGAATTATGCAACTTGTCTTATGTTAACATGGGAAGGGTAAGTCCTTTATGTAAGGGTTTGAAATGTTAATGTATTTAATGAATTATATGTACTTTGAAATAGGGTTGGTTGAATAATTGAATTTTGGAACTTAAGAATTCAATTAGATTTGTAAAGTAATTCAATGAAGAATTAAATTGGGTCAAATAGAGGTGAAGTAATTAAATTTAGAAAAGTTTGTTATTCAAATTCTTAAGCGACAACAATTGACAATAAATTAATAAAAAATTATTTTATTATTAATAGGAATTTTTCATTGGTGAAAAAATAGTCTCAAAATAGAGATAAATTGGCTACTTTTTTAAAATCTTTTTTAATTAAAAAAGTCGGCTTGCCTACCACCTAAGGTTATGGAGCCCATCACCTAAGGTTATGGAGTTCACACCTAGTCCATTAGGGTTAAGGGTGATAGCCACACGCATATTCTAATGTAATGGATTTTGTTTTCTAATCCTAAGTGATATAATAGTTAATGAAGGTTTTACTAATTGTTAAGGAATTAAAGAACTTCTTAAAAAATTTAAGAATGTTATTTAAGATTCTTCTAAATCTAGTTGTGTTTAAGGAATATTATTTATTAACTTTCCTAGTTTCACTTGACTTAGAGGGTAAGTCCAAAAAATTTATCCTAATGTGACTGTAAGCACTAAAATTTTGCTTATGGTTTTGAAACCCAATGATGATAGACAAAGACAACAATCAGAAGTCCTTCCTAGACTAGCAAGGACACTGAGAATCAAACACCAAGAATAGTGTAAAAAATCCAAGTAGGTGAATCAAACACCAAGAATAGGGTAGAAAATCCAAGTAGGTTTAGGATCAATGTGGTACCCATGGGAGCAGTGGTCGAGATCGAAGAACTATGTTTGCCCAACACATCGCGGATCGACTTTTGCTTTAAGGTTGCCATGGGGGTTGGAAAGGAGTCAGGAGGCCCCCCCTCTCAGGAGTGTGGGTCAACACCCCCAACTTGAAATGGTAAGCATCAATAATAGGGTTGATGCCTGTAAGTTAAGGCTAGTGCCTCTAGCATTACAGGCGCATACCTCTAGGCAGATGTACCGCCTATAACCTCTGAAACCCTAGTGACGCCTCTAGTTTGAGGCACGTGCCTATAGCTTTACAGGCACGCGCCTGTAGCTATAGTCCTACATCGGGAAAATAGCTCATTTTCAGGCTCTTGAGGGCGTATATAAAGAAGCCTGACCTTGGTTCTTGGAAAGCAGTTTTGAGGTGCAAAAATACCAAAAAACTCATATTTTGAGCGGTTCTAAATATTTTCAGAAACTCTCTTCAGTATAAATATTTTTCAGTATTTTCTTGGTGTTCTTGGCATCCTTTGAAGAATTCTAAGGTGTTGGCGCTAGTCAAAAATTCGGTTTCTAATTAAATTTGAAATTTGGTAAGTTTTCTGAGGGCCTCTTCTTTAGTTTAAATATTTTGTTTAAATTAGTTTGTCATGATTAGGTATAATTAGAAATAGTTATATCATGTTTAGTTTAGGATTAGTTTAATCAATTAGTAGTTAATTGCCATGTTTAGTTTAAGATTTGTATAGTCAATTAGTACTTATTTGCCAAGTTTAGTTTAAGATTAGTTTAGTTAATTAGTAGATTAATAGCCATGATTGGTAGTTTAATGAAGCATGTTTAATAGTTAATTACATAGTTAATTAGTAGTTAATTATGCGGTTGGTTAGAAGTCTAATTATGCATGGTTAGTAGATAATCCTATAATTAGGTAGTCAATGATTATGCCATGATTGTCGGTTAGTTTTTTATGAAGCATGCAATGATTAGCAAAAACTATGTGATATTTTATCACTAGTTATGCATGATATCATCTAGTTGATGGTCAATGTCTTATCTAATTTTAGTTCTACTTATCAAAATTGTGCTTATTAATACCTTTATTTGATGATGAAGGGATGATTTGAGACCCCTCTATTTTGTAATAATTTACTTTTCATCACAATTATTATGAAATTGTTGTAATCCTTAGTCCATTTCCCTTTAATGAAAATGTAATCAATTCTCCTCCTCTTTCTATGTATGTATATAAACTGTCAACACTTCACATGTAATAAAATAATAAAAGCGGTTGTGTCCGTAATAAAACTTAGGATGCAGAGAGGGTAACATTGGTGATTTTGGAATCTAGAACTCAGTAAACCTGTTGTGGAGGCCAAATTAACTTCCGAGTGTGTATAACACGTACCTAACTTTTCATTTTATTTTATCCTAGTGGCGACTCTGACTCATTCTCGGAGTCTAGTCTTTGTGACCTAATCCGTATAACCTTCTGGGTGCCCAAAGGAGAGCTCGTACAGGGAACCAGGTTCTAGTGCAACCGCTCACAGTGATTAGGGTAAATTAATTCCTATATAAACATGCATAAGTCAAGTCACAAAGGGATTGATTGCTTGCAATTAAAACTAAAGATAGCAAATTGCCTCATGTGGATTCAAATATCCACAAAATTTGGTTTATCGAATATGCGTAATCATCCAAAATTATGGCTTTGCATCGTAGAGCCCAGGAGAAAATTTGTCCTCTGCCAATAATCTGTGGTGCAGCCATGGAGCATGCTTTTTGCTTCGCATCTAACATATATATAGATTCACAATTTTATTTATATAATTGACATGTATAATTATCAAAGTTTTAAAACATGTATTTTACTTTTTAAATTAAAGTAAAAACACGAATACATTAATAGACATATCATTCCAATTCTTAATAATCAATCACAAGTTCTTAGGCCTAAAATTATAACTTAGAAAAGGGATAAAAAAACCTTGGAAATTAAAATAAAAAATTCAATTTTATTGCACTTGGGTTAAACTCTAGGTAACTGAATAATCCAAGTGTGTTTGTAGAAAATCTGCTCTGGCTTCAGAATTCAAATTTTCGAGGAAAATTGTAGAGCTAGTTTCTTTTGTTTGGATCTGGGGCCGAAGACTATTCTTCTTACTCTGCATCCACCTTTTGCCACTCTTAATTAAGACACATAAATTTTAAGAGAGAGCAAAAGGTTTTAGTGTAAAAACAAGGAAGCATTCGTTATGATTGTTAAATTTTCTCAAGGACTTGGGAGAGCCAATTGACTTGCTTCTACGTGTATATTGGATATGCAAGCAATAGTTTGTTGATCAATAAAGGATAGGTGATCACTGTTGGAGATAAAAGGTTTAAAACAAACATTTACATCATAAGTTACAAAATTTATTTTGAGATTAATTTTATACGTTACAAGTATAATAAAAACATGAACGTTACGATACTTATTATATGTAACGTTTATATTTTTATTAAGAACTTATGGCTTGGGAGTTACAAGAATTAATTTGTAAGTTACCTAAGTTATGAGATTACTATATAAAGGAGTCTCAAAGGTTCTAACATAGATATGATATTTTCTGAATTTTCTATGCTTTGAGCAACCGCGGCACATGAAGACAAGTTGTTTTCTTCCAGTGATCATGCTCATCGAGAAGATAGGCTGTGAGCACTGGGTTGTATCTTGGAGCCTTTGAGTACCGATATGACTCACACGAGGGGAGGACTCTTTGGGTTTAGGACAATGCCTTTGACATGCCTCCCAAGTGCTCAGGTCATATATTTCTTACTTTATCTTTTTACTTGTTCTATTTATTTAATATATTTTTATTTATTATAAATATTCACAATAATCTAAAGCCAAAGAAGTGTCTCATGTATTTTAATTGTATACTTGGCATGTTGACTTATTATTGGTAGTATTTTATAAGCAAAAAATCGAAAATATGTTTAATTCTTTTTTTTTTTTGGTTTATCATATGACAATATTATATTTATAAACCTTCATAGAGGTAAGCAAGGTTGTTATATATACTTTAATTTTTCCAAAATTTTTTGTTGTTTGATTACACTATGGTTACTAAATTGTGTTTGTGTTTATATTGTGAATATACTTGTATGTATAGATTTTTTTTTTTAGTTTTTTCAAAAAATGCATCAAGTGCTACACATATATGATCTTAGAGTTTAATATTAACTAATTTATTGAAGTAAAGTTGTTGAGATGATATATTTCATAAGTTACAAGCTTGAGTAAGTAGATAATATATGTTGTAATATTTTCCTTTTAATGCTTAAAAGTTTTACTTGACATGTAGATGTGTGATATTTCTTATTTGATATATTTTAATGAAATGCAACGATATGATAATTAGTTATTTGTATTGTGTGAATATATATTATATATTATATGTATTGAATTATTGTTGACATATGATTATGAGTAAAATCTTATTGTCTATGATTAACATGTAAAAAAAAAATGCATCTTTATTGATGCGTTCAAAACTAGCAAGTATACTAATCGCACAAGTAATAAAGTGATAAGTAAGATATCGTTCCCACGAGGATTGATTCCAATTGAATTTGTTATGTCCAGCAACAATTAACTAAATGGGGGGTTTTGTTGGTTGATTAACTAGATGAAAAACTGAATACGATGGTAATTAATGAATAACACAATGCAAACTTAATTGAAATGGGAATTAATCAATGATAGAAATCTGGTTAAGGGATCATTCTCCATCGCAAGATATAGATTTGCGAATTAATTGTAGAATTATCATCCAATTACACCATTGAAATTATCAACCGTAGATAACAATAAGCTCTGTTATCCCAATCTTTCCTCACTTTGTTGTTAAATAAAACAGGCTCTTTATTTAATCTCTATCCATTAAACAACCTAGAACAAGCTCTCTAAATTTAATTCAATGGATGCATTACGAAAAGAAAGACAGGTTGATCTAAGCAATAAACACACAAGCTCGGATTATTTAACTTAGGTTATAGTCTCCAATTGCAATCTCTGATCACAATTTTGCTACTAATGATTAGAAATTCAAGACAATTACGGATCAAGATTTCTAATCTAGCAATAGACAATATCCAGATTATATTCAGTTGGCCACCCAAATACAATCAGCAAGTAATCATAAGCTTTAAACATGGGAAAATACAAGCAACTTCAATTAGAGAATTGGATAATAATTTCTTGCACAATCAACTTACAAACACCATATCAAGGGCTTTGAATCACCCTCAACCAAGTCAGATTTAGTTACACATGTTCAAAAACGTGGTAAATACAATACAACATCGAGACATTCCAGAAAATGAAAGGGAAGGGAAAAACTTAGCAAATTTGATGTAATTCTCTTTGGATTGTAGTTCTTCCTTTCCAAGCTTCCTTTCTCCTTCAAGAACTCCAGGAGATGAAAGAATTCCAGAGCTGCATCCTCCACCACGTTCTCCCCTCTTCAATTTATGAAAATAAAACCCTAAAATGTGTTTAAATACTCTGCTACAGTGACTTGTTACAATGCCCCGTATTATACATGCTACAGTGCTTGTGGAATTATATTTCTATACATCTCACACTGTTTTGATTACAACTTTTGGTACACTGAATGGATTTTTAAACCGTAAATTTCTCCAGAAAATAGACTTCGAGAGCTTTCCAACGGTATATAACATGTCATCGGGTTCATTGTATATCAATACAATTAAATCCGAGAAGATCACTGACTAGCAGAGGTGAAAATGAAGGGTTTTACTCCATTTTTTGTGCAAGTTGCTCCAAAACTCCTACAAACATCAAAACCACACAAAAATATAAAAATACCAGAGAATATAGCAAAGAAAACATGGACGAATTGATATAAAAGTAATACATAAATAGACACCTATCAAATTCCCCCACACTTAGACTTTGCTAGTCCTCGAGCAACTAAAATGATACGAAACAAAACTAAACCGAAACAGAATCAAAGAAAAATTAAAACACACAAATGCTTCAACTTGCAAATAGGCCTCAAAGATTGTACTTTATTATAACCCAAGGAAAACTTCAAAATAATGTACTTGATCAACAATTTTATCTCAAATATTAGTTTCGCTTCACTTCAATTCCTCAAGTGTGTGTGTGTAGAGCCATTCTCATCTAATCACTTGTAACCCGGATGAGTTTATGCATAAAAATGAATCATATTTAATATTGAAGATGTGTGTATAAATGAACTCCATAGGCTAGCTTTTCAGGTCACTCTCCACTAATGTAGACATGCACAACACCAAGGATCAAGTAGGACTTTATTAAGCTTGTAACGTTTGGCTTGGGTGAAGGTATGATAAAGGATAAAAATTTGACTCAAATCACCCACAAACACATAAATCATTCAAGACTATGTAGAGCTCAACCCTATAACACAACTTCATTTCAATTCACCAGGTTACACCCCCAAACTTATTTAGAACACTCAATCTTTCTTTTTTTTTTTTTAGAAAACAAAAGAAAACTACACCCCCACACTTTGTTGTTTCATTCTTTTTAAGAACAACCAAGGGTATAGAACTCTTTTTCTTTTCTTTTTTTTTTTAACTGCAATTCCACTCCCCCACACTTAAACAATACATTGTCCTCAATGTTTAAGTACGTGGAAGATAAGTACAGATTTTTTTTTCTTTTTTTTTTTTTTTACAAACACAATAGGACTCACTTGCATTGCTCATGACACATCCCAACTTCCTCTAACTTTCCAAAACCAGAACATAGCTCAGAATTTAATTGTGAATGATCTACATGCTCATAGGTAAGGGATAAACTGTTTGGAATAAATTCATTTGAGGTTAGGAAATCTTTTAGTGAGTTAACAAAGAAAAAGGCTTACAGAGGCTCAAAGGGGTAACTATGGATCAATTTCAGTCAAGGTTGGCTATTAAGGCTCAAACGGTCCAAAGATGGCCTAAATCATTTCCCCAATGTTGCACAGTCTAGGATTACGCCTCGAGTGACCAACAAACAAGTTCTAGAATTCATTGAAATCTGAAGAAACATTTAAATTACATACACTTTCTCTAAGTGAACAATTAACTCAGTGATAATAGCTCAGTGCTCAATGTTGCGCAAGGAATCAAAAGCAAATCGAAAACCAATAAAAATTTCAAGCACACAGATCCATGCATCATTTATCATTTTCCAAGAGTTATTCTTAATTCAATCAGTATCTTATCATTGACCCACAACATGCAAGAAAAGAGGTACGTGGCGTTGTTACACCTGAGTCAAGATTGTATATTTCAACAATCCTTAGAACCAGTAGCCCGCAGACTTAAGGTTTCCAGCCTATATACCTTTATTATGAAAGAACAAAACAAGAAACAAGACACTTCAAACAACAAGAAATAAACAAACTACAAAGTTATTAAGGAAGAATGCGTTTCAAGGGTTAAGGAAACCCCATATTCTGCCATTCTCAGGTTTTTCCACAATTTTTTTTTTCGAATCAAAACTGATAAAGACAAAAACAAATAACAACTCTAAATTACACGAAACTAAACTTACTCATAAAATAACAAAGTTCAACAAGTCAACAAACAAAAACAAGTTAGTTAGAATGGGTCTAAAAAGTTTAGAAGTTAGCCTCCTTATTCAGCCATTATGAATTGAAGAGATCCAGAATGCGTTACAAGAGAACTTGAACTTTTTAAGCCACCACTCTAAAAACTGAGATTAGAAAGTATTACCTGGGGCAAAAGAAACAACCTACAAAATCTCAAAATAAATAACATGAAAAACTTCAAATAAACACAATAAAAAGAAAGCAAACAAAAACGAAGCAAACCAGCAAACAGAGATTACAGATGGAGCGTTAAATCCAGTTTACGCCTCTTATTGCTTTCTCCAAACCAATCTATCTAAGCTATTGTTAGATCAGGCGAATAGACGAATGCTTGTAATTTGTCAATTAACTCCCCTGCAGTTGAAGCTGTAACCAAGATTTGCCTCGCTGACTATGAGATGAAGTTTTTTTCTACTGCTTGATCAAGAAAAGACAACAAACCATCAAAAAAATTATTGACATTTAACAAACCCATGGGTTTCCGATGGATGTTTAGCTGTGCCCAAGAGGTGATTTGAAAGATCTCCTCTAATGTACCATAACCACCGGGCAAAGCTATAAATGCATCAGATTTAATGACCATATGTGCAATACGTTCATGCATACTAGAAACCTGTAATTCTTCCCCCCATGGTGTTGCCTACGATATCTCGTACAGCTAATGATTTAGGGATAATGCCGAGAACTTTGCTCCCTCCTAGGGATGCAGCTGTCGACACACACCCCATTAACCTAAGACTACCCCCTCCGTAAATCAAATGAATACCTCTCGCAGCTAATGTCCTACCAAGATCAAGAGCTGCTGTTGTAAACTCTCCATCTTCACCAAATTACGATCCACAAAATATGCATATATTTTAGAATCGCCGAATTAGTGTTTTCTCCATTTCTACAAGTGCTCTAAACTTGTGTAAAACAATGATGCACGTTAGGTATTATGCGATTCAAGTGCAAGACAGGTTATAAAATGACATTTCAAAATATGCAGCATGGATATATACAAACGTAAAACTCTCAAATTTGACACATGGGACATAATTTCGGTGGGGGTTGCTCGATGCAGATTTATCGCCCCGAGATTTGAAAAAATAGATATGCTTTCGGTGGGGTTTGACAAAACCTCCACACTTGTCGCCCACGTGTGCATGAAAAATGGAGATAAACTTTCGGTGGGGTTTGAAAAAAACCGCCACACTTGTCTCCCACGTGAAGCATGAAAAGTAAAGATATACTTTCGGCGGAGGTTGACAAAACCTCCACACTTGTCTTCCACGTGTGCTTATATCATGGGGTAGTCATCTGGTTTGTCAAAAAGAAAACTTGAAATTAAAACAAACAAAATCAACAAACAACAACAACACAAAAAAACAACATTGATAATCAGATCAAACGAAACAAGAAAGAAATAAAATTCGACAACAACAACACACATTCAAATATACAAGTAGTTGTGATTGTGGCTCACATCTTCCTAGACTATAAACTGCTGCAATTCATCACGAAATTGTGTCCATAAATTAAGCAATTCACGCTGAACAAGTCCACAAGAATGTGACTCGAGAGTTAACAAAACATTATCCAGCGACTCATTACTCAAACCATTCTTAATAAATGAAAGTTTATCTTCTCTATTCCTGGACGCAAAACCTAATGAACGACAAGTCTGGTTACAATTCCATCTAGCACATTTATAACATACTTGTAACCTCTTTGCTCTTTGCCTCTTGGCGTAGTAGCTCTTTCCTAGACCAGGCATGTATTTTGCGAGATTAATGTCCGGCTCACCGGACAATCTCACCTTGGCTTCGATAAGCCATCGGATATCAGCAGGCACATTTAGGAGCATCAACGCCCAAAGTCTAGTCATCCGTACTTTATAAATTTTAAACACAGCATTTTGAGGAAGTGAAGGGAAATATTTACGAAGGTTCGACAGAAAGATATCGGCATCCATTGAAGAGGAGAAAAGAAGAGATATTACCGATAATGCGATCGGGTTTGTTTTTCTCCAAGATATGCACGTTTCAAACCTTTGGCGAATGACTTCAACTTCCGTTTGGATGTTTCCACAAGCTGCTGCACAAATGAGCTCAAAGCACAGAGTAATCAAATTAAACAAAAGAAAGGAAAAGAAAAGAGCAAAAACGAAACTAAAGACACATAAAAGAGATAACAACACAATAGCAAACAAAAGTCAAAAACAAGTAAAAAATATAAAAACAAATGAGACAGATGGCAAAGAGAGATAAAACCTGATCAATTTGATGGCCTATGAAAGGAATCTCCTCGAGACACAAAAATCGATCATTATTACCTCATTTTATTTTTCTTTTCTTCTTTTTTTTTTATTTTTCAAAAACATTGGGTTGCCTCCCAATAAGCGCTTGGTTTAACGTCCTCAGCCCGACGTTGGTTCCATCATGGGAGGATCCAATTTCTGTTGTGCTTCTCTAATGGGCTTGGATCCCTCTTCTAACAAGATACGGTCAATGCATATGGATGGGCCTTGGATTTCAACAATTGTCCACTCAATAGCTATTTTGTGATCTGTAAGTATTCGGACGAGTTTATCTTCTTGTATTCGTGCAAGGCCCATTTCCATTGTAACTCGCAAAGTATCATTCTCACCCAAGAATCCATAATTCAAATGATCTGGAAGTGACTTAAGCTCCAAGGTATTGGCTTTCATCACAGAAGGAAGAAGTTTCTCATTAGATAAAGGCAATTCAATGTACGAAACATCATACCTATTTGTGGTGATAGCTATAGTCTCATCCAAGCTTGTCACAGCTTCCTCCACTTCTTTAGACACTTGTATCAGCTTTCTTGGTTCTTTGAAACTTTCTATCCTTATGTGTTCACTAATAGCAACATCCACTCCATTCTTGCGAGTTAACTCAAAACATTGTTGTGGGCAAATAATCAATAACGTCAACTGCAAAAACAGAATGTAAGTCATTAGAGTACCTCATTTCCTCAAAAATATTAAAACATATCACCTTGCCATCAAACTCTATGGTCAAAGTGCCATAATGAACATCAATCTTGATTCTAGCAGTTTTCGAGAATGGCCTCCCTAAAAGAATCGGTGTTGGATTAGGAGATGTCTCATCCTCTATTTTAAGGACATAGAAGTCTGCTGGAAAAACCAATTGATTCACCTGCACAAGCACATCTTCCACAACTCTTTTGCGATATGCATTAAAATGATCAGCAAACTGAATGGTAATACCAGTTTTCGCAAAAGGTCCAAGATTTAAAGAAGCATAAATAGAATATGGCATGACATTAATAGATGCTCCTAAATCTAATATAGCTCTTTCAAACTTGGTATTACCAATGGTGCATGGAATGATGAACGTACCTGGATCTTTGCATTTTGGAGGAATTTTTCTTTGCAATACAGCTGAAACATTTTCCCCCACACTTACTTTCTCATTTCCCTTCAACTTTCTCTTGTTGGTGCATAACTCCTTGAGAAATTTTATACAACGAGGTACTTGCTCAATAGCATCCAGAAGTGGTATATTTACCTCGATTTTGTGAGAAGTTTCCAGGATTTCTTGTTTTGTTTCTCCTTCGATTGTGCAAATCTACTAGGAAAAAGTGGAGGAGAAACATATGAAGGAATGGGAGTTATAGGATTTACCTGAGAAGTCAGTGTTTTGTTCATGGTGGAAGTGGTGTCATCTCCTTCATCAGTTTGTGATTTCTTTGGCAGGACATCTAATTGCTCTTCATTTTGCAAAGTTATCGCACAAGAATTCTCTCTTGGATTGATCATCGTTTGACAAGATAATTCTTCTGAGCCTTGGCCCTCGAATTTGCTCATGCTAGTGGCCAATTGTCCCATTTGATTTGCCAGGTTTTGGATACTTGCCCCAGTTTCCTGCTGGAATTGCATTGTGTTAGTGGCAAGTGCATTAACAATGTCCTAGAGAGACATACCTGAGTTTTGTGAAGCTGGTTGCGGTGCTGGATGTGGCATTAGTGGTGGTTGCATTTGAAAAGGTTGCTGCACTCTAGGTTGATTGAAACCTTGTGGCCGATTTGGTATCACATTTGGAGTGATTGGTTGATGATTCCAGTAACTGAAATTATGTTGATCTTCCCATCCAGCATTGTAAGTGCTAGAGAAAGGATCATACCATTGCCTCGTTTGTCTTGGAAATCCACCCATGGCATTGGCTTGTTCCATATATTCTTCTTGTAAAGTTGGATACATGTCGATTGGATGCTCCATCGTAGAATATATCCCACATTCATAAGATTTTTGCATATCTCCTACAGCCATGTTTTCCACAAGAGAGGTTAGCTCAGAAAGTTGTTGTTCAATGTTCGGAGTGCTTACCTCATTTACTCTCCATGGTACTTGTGGCTCAAATCCGCTACTGAATTGATAGAAGTTTACTGCCATGTTGTCTAAACACAAACAATCAGAAAAGAAAAACAAAAAAATATGAATCAACAATGAAAACAAAATAACAAATCGATTAGAAAATCAATCCCCGGCAACGGCGCCAAAAACTTGATGCGTTCAAAAAACTAGCAAGTATACTAATCGCACAAGTAATAAAGTGATAAGTAAGATATCGTTCCCACGAGGATTGATTCTAATTGAATTTGTTATTTCCAGCAACAATTAACTAAATGGGGGGTTTTGTTGGTTGATTAACTAGATGAAAAACTGAATACGACGGTAATTAATGAATAACACAATGCAAACTTAATTGAAATGGGAATTAATCAATGATAGAAATCTGGTTAAGGGATCATTCTCCACCGCAAGATATAGATTTGCGAATTAATTGTAGAATTATCATCCAATTACACCATTGAAATTATCAACCGTAGATAACAATAAGCTCTGTTATCCCAATCTTTCCTTACTTTGTTGTTAAATAAAACAAGCTCTTTATTTAATCTCTATCCATTAAACAACCTAGAACAAGCTCTCTAAATTTAATTCAATGGATGCATTACGATAAGAAAGATAGGTTGATCTAAGCAATAAACACACAAGCTCGGATTATTTAACTTAGGTTATATTCTCCAATTGCAATCTCTGATCACAATTTTGCTACTAATGATTAGAAATTCAAGACAATTACGGATCAAGATTTCTAGTCTAGCAATAGACAACATCCAGATTATATTCAGTTGGCCACCCAAATACAATCAGTAAGTAATCATAAGCATTAAACATGAGAAAATACAAGCAACTTCAATTAGAGAATTGGATAACAATTTCTTGCACAATCAACTCACAAAAACCATATCAAGGGCTTTGAAATCACCCTCAACCAATTCAGATTTAGTTACACATATTCAGACACAATACAAATACAATACAATACATAGCAATTCCAGAAAATGAAAGGGAAATGAAAAACTTAGCAAATTTGATGAAATCTCTTAGGATTTGTAGTTCTTCCTCTTTCCAAGCCTTCAATCTCCTTCAAGAACTCCAAGAGATGAGAGAAATCCAAAGATGCAGCCTCCTCCACGTTCTCCCCTCTTCAAGTTATCAAAATAAAACCCTAAAATGTGTTTAAATACTCTGCTACAGTGACTTGCTACAGTGCCCCGTATTATACATGCTACAGTGACTTGTGGAATTATATTTCTATACATCTCACACTGTTTTGATTACAACTTTTGGTACACTGAATGGATTTATAAACCGTAAATTTCTCCAAAAAATAGACTTCGAGAGCTTTCCAACGGTATATAATATGTCATCGGGTTCATTGTATATCAATACAATTAAATCCGAGAAGATGGTTGACTAGCAGAGGTGAAAATGAAGGGTTTTACTCCATTTTTGTGCAAGTTGCTCCAAAACTCCTACAAACATCAAAACCACACAAAAACATAAAAATACCAAGGAATATAGCAAAGAAACATGGACGAATTAATATGAAAATGATATATAAATAGACACTTATCATTTATAGTGTTTTAATATATGCTACAAGTAGCTAAAAAAATATTCATGTTTTTAGAGTCTTTCAAGTATTTGATTATTTATATATTTTCTCGTGTACTCATTAACAAAATTTTAATGTTGAAATTGTTAAATACTAAAGTTGCAGTTGAAACAGTTTGGGCTAAATTGATCGGTAGCATACTTTTCAACAACTATTTTGTAAGTATATTACCTTAAAGATGTCAACGAAGTAACATAAATATTCTCGTTGTTGCTTTATTTAAACTATACAAATATTAATTATTTTAAAGTTTGTTGTTTGTGATATTGGCTACTTATCAAATATATGAGAGTTATGTTTTGTGCATATTATTATGAATTAGTTAAATGTCCAATTTATATGTTACTTGCATATACTAAATTTTATTACACAATTACATGAGTATATTAGAAACTCATTTAAGGATTCAATGTTGAATTTTTTTTTTCAAAGAATATAGATGAGTTACATGTAGTGATTTTATAATCAAAACCTTTTATGAGTTTTTATTATGGTTTAATAAATATTTCAGTTATACTGATATTTATTATAGGGTGATTATTTGTGATTTAATTAATTTGATATGTTACTAATTAAGTGTGTTGTTATTTTGGAGTAAGACAATCTTTGATCTTGGTTGCATATTATTACAAATTGATTTAGAATTCAATTTGTATGTTACTTGCATGTATTAATTTTTTTTAATTACAAATTTTCATGTGTTTACTAGAAACTTATATGCAAGGTGGTGAGCTATTAATTCATAGTTTCTTATAGTTATCATGCATATTAGATGATAACATCTAAATAATTGATTACTAAAGTATGTTAAGAAGACTAATAGATTATTATGATAATTTATGTAGTTGTATTGAATAAAATTGTAGCATAAATGCTAATTGATTATTATTAAATACATATATGAGTTATATATTATATTTGCAGTTTTAGTAATAAATATCTTATTAATGTGAGGATTGAAAAAATATTTTTTAATGTGGGGGTTTCTAGTTTTTAAGCAATTTCATATTTTAGTTCTTAATTTTGTACAATTAAGATGACAATGATTTGAGTGTAGTTATTGTTTTGATGAGTTTAAAATTTAACAAATTAGTGTATTAATATTTTATGGAGTTATTGCTACGGTATTTAAAATGTTACTTAATGTAGGGGTTTTCTTTATTTGATGGCTGTCAATGTTTTTATGATATTTGGAGAAAAAAATGATATCATAAGTTATTAAATGATTATTAATTTTGTGTATGAGTTTGAAAATATTATTACTTATGAGGTGATTAAATGCTCTTTCAATTTTCTTGATTGTACCTTTAATATTCTTATGCTCTCTAATATTTTTTTTGTGAAATATTTAATATTATTTAAGAGAGCTATTGGAGGCAATCATCAAAATAATGGGAACAAGTTCTCAAAGATAAAATCAATGAGAGATTTTGTGTAATTATACAGATTTTCAGCATGCTAATTATTTATTTATTTATTTATTTAAATTGTCGAGGGGGATGTGCTTAAGCACGAAGGGAGTCACCTAGGGAAGTAACCCAACCTCTGTGATTGGAGATCTCATGAAGGAGGTTCAATGGGCAGGAACAATCTGTACTGCATGACTTATTAAGCACAACTATAATGACATATCTTAGAGGAGATATGATCTTGCTCATCCCTATTGCAAAGTGCTTGTTATATGTGATGTTAGGAAGGATATTTATCCTGAATGAGTCTAAAGGCTAGATACTCTTACGAGGTATAGGTCACATATACCTTTTGAGGACTCACCTAAGTGAGAGCGTTGTGAGGGCCGCGACTGTGAGAATTGGGCTGTTCTCTAAAGCTCTCATGAGAATCAAGATTGAGCGCATGGCCATTAATAGCGCTAACCCGCCAAAACCATATCTTCGTCGATATTATGTGTGTGATAGTTTGAAGTTTGGTCAAGAAATCGAGTTCAAGACTTTGTTCACTCAGGTTTCTCAAATAGATACTATCGACACTAACTGTAGGTTTAAACCTGAAAGGTACCTATACCCATTGCATAATAGAATGTTGCTCCTTATATATAATTTTTTTATGCGTATTTTTATCTTGATATTTTATTTTATAAAGCTTTAAAGTTTTAAACCTTTTGTGGGGGACTGTTGGAGATAAAAGGTTTAAAACAAACATTTACATCATAAGTTATAAAATTTATTTTGAGATTAATTTCATACGTTACAAGTATAATAAAAACATGAACGTTACGATACTTATTATTTGTAACGTTTATGTTTTTATTAAGAACTTATGGCTTGGGAGTTACAAGAATTAATTTGTAAGTTACCTAAGTTATGAGATTATTACATAAAGGAGTCTCAAAGGTTCTAACATAGATATGATATTTTCTGAGTTTTCTATGTTTTGAGCAACTGCGACACATGAAGACAGGTTATTTTCTTCTGGTGATCATGCTCATCGAGAAGATAGGCTGTGAGCACTGGGTTGTATCTTAGAGCCCTTGAGTACCGATATGACTCGCATGAGAGAAAGACTCTTTGGCTTTAGGACAATGCCTTTGACATGCTTCTCAAGTGCTCAGGCCATATATTTCTTATTCTATCTCTTTACTTGTTCTATTTATTTAATATATTGTTATATTAATCTAATTTATATTTTATTATTTCTTCAATGCATTGTTATTTGATTATTTTTATTTATTATAAATATTCACAACAATCAACTTCAAGAATGTGATGTAAAAATAGGTTGAAAGACTTATTCGTTTTGATGGCAACATTAAATGTATGAACCGATCTGTCTAATCGTATTGCAGCATATATGTGTTATTGATGCATGCATTACATTTTTTTTAAACCCATGGTTGATGATTTATGCAAATATACATGTTTTATGGGAAAGTTGCAGTACGTGCTAGCATGACTACAGATGTAGTTTGTTGTGTAATCACTACATTGTTTGTTTGATGGCTAATTTGATAGGGTAACCTCATGTACTTGCTGTCGTGAAATCTTTCTGGTGAGTTGATAGAGATGACACAAGAAATATGGATTATAAAGAGTGGTGGATTAAACTTGTCCACGAAACTTTTATTTAAACTTCTGCATTAAGATTAAGATATGGATAAGCAGTTTGATTATGGTGCTGGACAAGCCCCGTAAAATTCTAATAAAATGGGATGATTGACTCGAGTGAAATTTGTATGATGAAAAGGGTGATTATTGATAGTTTAAGAAACATGGGGGGTATGGATGATATAAAAGAAATACTTCAGGTTTTCCCCATACTTACACTAAAAGATGTACAATTCAAACAAAAATTAATCATCGCATAGCATACAATGTTTTATTCATATTCAAAAACACACGCAACACAACAATGACCATACACCATCAACAAAATCTGAAAACCGATCCAAGAAAACAAGTCTTGGGATATTCATAGGCAAGTGGATTGGCTTTGGCGTTGGCCTTCTCTCTCTTTCGCTATCAACACCACCCAGTCAACACGGGACGGCCAAACCCAATCCGAACCTCTTCTCCTCCTCCTCCTCCTCCTCCTTCCACGAAAAACCCTAGTTCACCCTTTCTCACGTTCATTCATTCCCAAAGTCAACCTCTTTACACAACTCAATCAAATTCCATAACCATTCGATCTAATGCAATTGCTCTGAACAAGTAAGCCTTACCCACGTCGAGTTTCTTTTCTGGGTGGTTCGGAATGTCGTCAGAGATCGAAGTCGTTGAGGAGGTCGGCCAATCGTCATCTCAATCGCAGTCGCAGGCCAACGCCGTCGTTGTGGATGAGGAGAGCCTGAGGAACGACGTCTACACGGCTGCTGCCTACGGCGATTTGGAGAAGCTGCATAGGTTGGTAGAGGGTGAGGGCTGCTCCCTCTCCGAGCCTGATGGCTTGGGCTACTACGCGCTCCAGTGGGCGGCGCTTAATAATCGGACTGCCGCTGCACAGTATATTATCGAGGTTTGTTCTTTCCTTCTTTTGCTAATTTACTTTTTAATTAGTTTATTAATTTTGTTGGTTTCATTAAGTGATTTAGGGTTTTCAAGGGACGTTAAATTTCATGTTTACGACGTCGTTTTCTGTGATTGGAATCAGTTGGATGTCTTAAATTTTATAAATTAATTTCTTGTGGGGTTGTCTTAAATGCCAGCATGGAGGAGATATAAATGCTGCTGATCATACAGGCCAGACTGCATTGCATTGGAGTGCAGTTCGGGGTGCAATTCAAGTTGCGGAGCTTTTACTTCAAGAGGGTGCACGGGTGAATGCTGCTGATATGTATGGCTATCAGGTTAGTCTCATCTTCTTTCTCATATCAACCTTTCTTATCCTTGAGTTTAATTTTGGATGGATTTTCTTGTGGGATTGGTATATGAATGGGCAATTCATGAGTCTGAATCTTTGTGTTTTATGAAACTCAAGTCTGTATGGATTTATATCGGTTCACAAGTCTAATTCATTACTGTAGATACTGGATATATGCATGTCTTTCCAATAATCAATCAGTGTGTTTGGATAGCTAGGGCACATTTTTCTACAGATTTAAGTAGCCTTACTCGTTTCTTTTTTTTATTTTGTTTTTGCTTTCTTCTTTGTATGTTAGAGGTATGTAATCAATATTAACCTTTATGCCTCATGCTGTATGACTCATGATATAGGTGTTTGGAAAGCTCTGAAATTATGACTATGTTAAATTGAAATCTAGTTTTATAAAAAATTTAAATGTGGACATAGTTCATATCAGTCTACATGGATACAACTTAGCATGTTAAGAGTAAATTTCACCGTATTGGTATTGCAGAGGTAGATATTTCCTAACCTTTTAGTAGATTAGATTTACAAAATCAGCTTGATCCTTCAGCAATTAAATTTTTGTCAGTTTTATGGCAAACAACAAGTTGCTCTTTCTCTCTCACAATCACTTTCCTTGTTAGAGGCTAGATGCCAATGTTGGACCCCGTTATCTACAAACTTAAACTTTTAGGTAAAGTGTTTCCTTGAGTTACAATGATGTAGCGGTCTTGTGTTTGAATCTTCTTCCCAATGCTAGTTAAAAATAATAACTTAATTCATTATTTTTGGCCCACTTTTAATACCCATGGGTCATCAGGCCTGATCGGTCCGGTCTATGTGCAAGTACATGTGAGGACTTTGCATATCAGAGATGCATTAGAGGCCAAATATTAATAATTGGCCTTTACTACAAGCTAAAGCTTTCAATGAAGTGGTTCCTTAATTTCTGAAAATAGAGTATTTCTGGTTGTGGAAGTTGTTGATTAAGGTGTATTTTTATCTCCTTAATTATGAAGCCAGAGGATGAAGATATTTTGTGAGTGGGTGGTCTGGCTGATGGAAGGCTAGTGGTGCTGCCTTATGTGATTTTATGAATTTTTGTGTATACGTGACATAATCAGGGTTTGCAACTGTCTGGAATCAAATGTAAACCTAAATAAGGCTGCAATATTTTCTTCTGAATGTTTTTAATAGTAAGAAACAATAACAAAAAGGACAAGTTGTCATAAGCAATGGAAAGGGTTTCAAACAACTGTACAACAATTGTAACTCTTACCCATTGTATAGACAAAAATAGCTCTAAACATTACTTTGGCAAAGCAACCCAAATTATGAAGCTCTCCAATTTTGTTGAATAAATAAGAAAAAGAATTTCTGAAACTCAACTGATTAGATACCCAAAGGGAGGCCCTAAACCTCACTGTACATGTAAACTTTCCTCATCTTACACCTTTTTAAAGGTGCCTATGTTTGTGAACTGGCTGAGTTGTGGATAAACCCTTATTTATTAATCTTGAACATCTTATTCATATGTGAACACAATGCTCCAAAAGTTTTATATTTCGTATTTTACATTTTAATTGCAGCTTTCAGACTTATTCCCATATATATTTTTCTTTTTTTATATGTTATTTTCCTCTTGTTACATGTCAAGATGGCTGCATATTGATGGTTAATTGGATTTTATTGCAGACTACACATGTTGCGGCCCAATATGGTCAGACGGCTTTTCTCTATCACATAGTTTCAAAATGGAATGCTGATCCTGATGCCCCTGATAATGATGGAAGAAGTCCTTTACACTGGTAAGTATGAATGTTCACATCTTCCCTCCACCCCATCACTTTCTGGGGAATCATGTTAAAATTGTTATGTTCCTTTTTATACCCACGATCCCTTAAACTTTCCCTTTTATCAACAAGTTCTGAACAGAGGTTTGCTTTCAGCTGCTACAACTATGGTAGCCTGAAAACTTGTTTGGCTATATGTCTCCCAAGTAGTTGGCCCCAAGAGAATTTGAATCCTTGCATCATGGATGAAACCAAGGGTTTTTTACTATGAAGCATAACCCATGGGTTATATTTAAATTTTTTAACTTTCTATACCAACAATGGATTTTTCTTTATACTTGCTTAAAACAGTTAAAAGTTGGATAAGAATTCTTTTTTTCTTTTTGGTTATCTGTACTGCTGAATTTTGTGAAGCAGCTGTACTACCATGGTACTTCTAGCAAAGTAATGAAATTTAATTTTCTCATATTTTTTAGGGCTGCCTACAAGGGTTTTGCTGATTGTATACGTCTACTGTTATTTCTGGATGCATACAGAGGACGCCAGGATAAAGAAGGCAAGTGTTTGTGCTTCCTTGAATTTCATCAGATCAATGATATAAAATATTGAACTATGCCTGGGAAAATTTTTAGATGTATAATATGTCTTGATTATGTTATGTTTTTGAAAATTTTCAGGTTGCACTCCACTTCATTGGGCTGCTATTAGGGGTAATTTAGAGGCTTGCACAGTGTTAGTACAGGCTGGCAAAAAGGAGGACTTGATCGTTACTGATAATACTGGCCTTACACCAGCACAGCTTGCTTCTGATAAGAATCACAGACAAGTTGCTTTTTTCCTTGTAGGTGTTCCATAACACTTTTCATTGGTTAGTAATGTTACTTTTGACAAATTGTTTCTTGTTCTACTCGCTAAATTCCTTCTTTTTTTTTACCTATAAACCAGAGCCTCTTTGTTATTGGCAATCGGTGATGAATGCTTATTGCCAACTGGATGAACTTCTTTTGAGACAATTTGAAGAGAATTAGAATCCTAATTAAGAGATGGCATAATATAGTGGAAATATAATAATTAAGAGATGGCTTATTGACATTTTCCTAATTATGCATTTTGAGTTTCTTGAAAATATATTAGTGACAAATACAGCCAATAGTGGGAATTACCAAGACTACAAAAAATGATTCAGAGGGAAACCAGCTTTGTATTAACTTGTGTCCCGAATTTGCGGTTAAGCTTCTTATTGAGTTTAGATAATATTTCTGAAATTTTTATGTTCTCTCTCTTTTTCTTTTTTTTTTCCCTTTGAGCTATTTTGCTAGTGTCAATAACTCAATCTTTTTGTAAATTCAATATGCAGGGAAATGCTAGAAAGTTGCTTGAAAAAAGATTTGATGGGAACAGTTCTTTTGGGAAACTTTCAAAACTAGGACTTGCACCTGTGCTATGGTGTTTGATTTTGGTGCTACTTGTAACTTATGTGTATTCCGTTATCATGGGTATTTGCTCTGCTCTTTTTATATAGTCATGCTATGCCCTTTTTTGGATTATACTTACCAAGGTCTTTTCTTTTCTGAATGTTGTCTGCAGCATCAAATCTGCCAAAGCTAACCGCTGGCATTGGCCTTCTTGCATGGTTGGGTGTTTTCCTAGCAAGCGCAGGACTAGTCATGTTCTATAAATGTAGTAGGTATGCTCTAAAGGCTACACAATTTCAAGTTCAAGCTCTAGTATAAATTGAGTTGAATGTATTTACCAGTTTCCTTTCTTCTATAGTTGTTCTTACGAATCCTGTTTGAGGGGTGTGGTTGCATAGTAAATGTTCTGCGTCACTCACCTGTTCATATTCTAGGAACTATTAACATTTGTCTTTCCTGTTCATTTGAGTTCTCAATGACATGGTTTTAGCTATGGCAAGTATTCTAGGAGCTTAATAGTTGCAGAATAGCGGCATATTGACAGAAAGCTTTAGGATTAACGGATACATTCTGTGAGTCCACATAGATTTAAGAATTATGGAAACTTGTCATTTTCCTAGTGGTTAGGGCCGATGAATGGAACTCAATTTTATTTCACTTTCATTTTTTCATATCTTTCTAGTATTTTTATAGTTATATTGTTCACCCTCTTGAAAATATTTGGATTACTAATATTTTTAGGCTGTAGCAATAGATGAGATACTTGGCATATCCATGTCATAGCTATTATGCAGAGTCAGGCGTTTTTAAAGAGTGGTATAAATTGATCATAAACATGACATTTTGGTTGTAAACACTTCTGGAAAGTTCTATTTTCAGCTCCTGTTTGATCAAAATATGAACATTGTCTTTCTATTTGTTGAAACATCTTTTTCGTTTTCCCATGTCATGGTAAACGTCGTAATTGAGCCTCTATATGGGTTTTGCATCGTCTAGTTTATGAAGATGCACTCTATTCAAGTCCTAGTTTTAGTACTTTATGGTTTCCACTTGGCAGCCTCAGCTTCCTTATCTTAAGTTTCTAATATTCAAACATGATTTATGTTCCTTTATCTCTTGATTTTATTCTATCTGGTTCTTTTGTTTTTCTGACTTTTTTTTTGGGTGGGGGGAGGGGGTGCTGTTCGTGGGTTAATGAAGTTGTGTTTATCAGGACTACAGAACTTTCTTTTATGAATTTAATAGATATGGTTTGTACTTGAGGACATTTTTTCAGTTCTGAATTTAAAATTAGTTCTGCAGTTTCTATTATAATTTTATCTTTTTATCCTTTTGTTTTTTGCAGGAAGGATCCAGGTTACATCAGAATGAATGTGCATGATCCACAAAATATGAAAGATGATGTGCGTTTTATTTCTTTTCGATCAAGACCGTTTTGTGCATTTTTCAATAGTTTATTATTTTGTCTTAGGCCCCGTAAATTTGATATATCTATAGGATGTAATATATTCTAGCATCGGAATATTTTTAAACTGTCTATATAATTTCTTGTTATTCTTGAATGTGGTTCTGTTGTCTCTTTATAGGAACCTTTACTGAAGATTGAAATAAATAATCCTGCTTTGCTAGCTGGTAATTGGTCTCAGCTCTGTGCAACATGCAAGGTGCTTATTTCTATCAAGTTTTGTTGCTATTGTGTGACAGATGAAGTATATGGTTTCTTGACTTCTGTCCTTATGGTTTTGTATTGTCATCAGATTGTCAGACCTCTTCGTGCAAAGCACTGCTCTACTTGTGATCGTTGTGTCGAACAATTTGACCACCATTGTCCTTGGGTATCTAATTGCATTGGCAAGGTGCTTTGACATTTATGAGTTACTTTTTTTTGTTCTATTTTACTCCATATATTAATTCATAGTGAAAGGTTACGATGAAATATGAGGGCAGCATGAGAATTTTCATTAGAAGTGGAATTCATTTGATTATGCAAGTCTGTGTAATTCTCATAGAGATAGTTTGTTGGGTTGATTAATGATGTGTGACTTACTAGATTAATTCATTTCTATAGATAAATTGATAGAAGATTCTTGGTCGCTCAGTAGGAAACATATAAGCCGCTGGAATTGTATTTTCTTACAGAAGAAACTAAATCCAAGTTCTTCAATCTTAATAGGTGGAAAGCTGAAATTTCAAGCCACAATTAGAGAACTTACAAATCTGGAAATCTGTCTTGCTCCTGCATCACTAGTTATTGTCATTAGAATTTGTCCCCTTTCCTGTGCCAGCTATGTCTACTCTTGGTTTATTAGATTTTCCACATCCTCCTCACCTCAGCCACCTCTACTAACCACCAGAGCAACTATTGCCATCTCTACCACCATCTCTTCCACCCCCTATGTCGCTTCTGAGCCATCATTGAAATTACCTCTTGTTCTTTTTCTCTTCCACCACCGAAAAAGCTACTCACTAATTTCAGTAGAGTTGAGGTCTAGCATTTATTGAAATTACTACCATCCATGCAAACCCATGTAAGAAGCAATCCCCTTAATTTCACTAGTCAGTAATCTTAAGGAATGGGAATCCTTGATGTGTACCTCCCAAAAACTTGTTCTACTGAGTGGTCCTATTCTGTTCTTATCCCTGAGATGTATCAAACCCTTAATAAATACCTCTTGGGCCTGGGCCACCTCCCTTGTGTGAGTGAGTCGCTCTCTTGGCTGTTATATGGTCTGTATGAGTACCAATAGTGACCACATCAAATGTATTTACATGATTACCTTACATTTGAGCATTGAACTTAAGAACTTCTATGTACTGCTTCACCAAGTTTGGTTGCATTGTGAATAATCCCTATCTGTTTTCATGTATACATGAAAAACAACGTGTAACAATGATATAATTTTCTTTCTTTTTTTTTTTTTTGGCTCATTGTGATTATGCAGTTGTCTTTCTGTCTATTTATTTAATTTATTAATGTTTATTTACTTCTAATGCAGAAAAATAAATGGGATTTCTTTCTGTTTCTTGTTTTAGAAGTTTCAGCAATGTTGGTAACTGGTGGAGTTACCATCACAAGTATGCATCTAAAAATTTTGTTCAAAGCTAATGTTTGAAGTTAATATTGGATTTTTTTTTTTTTTTTTGGCTTGTGGCTTTATTTTCTTAGAGTTCTTTTTTGCTGCGTGCAGGAATTTTAACTGATCCATTGGCCCCGTCCTCATTTGGTGCGTGGATGAACCATGCTAGTAGTAATCATGTTGGTGCTATATCATTTATAATAACGGATGTTTTCCTCTTTTTTGGTGTGGCTGTGTTGACAGTTGTACAAGCCTCTCAGGTATGCCTGTGGGATCTTCTATTTTAACTAACTATAATGAGCTATGTTATGCAGTGTATGTGTTGTGGTGTGACAATGGACCCTTCAGTTTTCCCTTGCAGCTGTAAATCTTGGTTTGGTTGTCTTTTTCTTCTGGGATCTTTACTAGTTATTTCTTTTAGTTCTCCTAGGGTTTTACACGGCTTGAGACAGATGTAGCTTATGTTCCCTGAATTGTCATTTTTTGTTTTAGTCTTAGCTCAAAATGGTTTAAATTTGAGTTCTTTTTTAGTGTGATATCAGCAGTTTATTTTTTGCAATATAAGTTCCTAGGACTGAACACTTCCATTTCTTGCAACAGATATCTCGTAATATAACAACGAATGAAATGGCAAATGCATTACGCTACAACTACCTTAGAGGTCCTGGTGGTCGGTTTAGAAACCCTTATGATTATGGGTGCAAGAAGAACTGTTCAGATTTCTTGATCAATGGTTACAATGAAGATGTGTGTATTGAAGATTCAGCTGAATCTGAGGGGATCGGAATGATGCACATGTCAAGAAATTCAAACTTGCAGAATGGGGATGGCCATAGGCATCATGCAAATGGAAATGGTCATCTTGCCATCAATGTGAATTCAAAGAACACAAACTCACATCATGGACATGGACATGGTCATGGTCAGGTGCAGGGCCATGGTCACAGTCATGTCCATTCCTCCCATTGCAGCCATGGTACCCATGGCAGAGCGAAATCTGATAGCATTCCACTTGGCTTGGGACTTGGTCTTGGTCTTGGACGCAATTCAACCCGTTCCGTTTCAGCTTCATGATGTAACGAATGAATCCATGAAAAGGCAGAGATTGATGTGTACTGTATTATAATCATACATCTACTTTAGCATCTACAATTTTAATTGATTGTTGCTCGTTCTTTCCCCTTTTTGGTACCAAAGGGTTCTCAATTTTTGCTGTTTTGGTGAATGATTTTTAGCTGCATTGCATCAGCTCACTGGCTCTGGCCTCTTTTATGTGTTCCATTGCACAATGTAAATAGTGATTATGGTGGTTGGTTAGCCCGTAATTAACTAGTAAAACTAATTTATCCTAATCTTCTTCTTTTTAAGGTTTTATGTGCTTAAAAAAATTTGTAATTCTAGGCATGGGCAATATGCAAATGCATATAAATGCAACCCCTGTTTATCGTGTGAATGCCAATTTTGGATCTTAGCTTGCAGGCTTATGCTTCAAGAATCATGGGTTGAAATTGCGTTGGGTGGAAAGAAACAATTGAATGAAATAAAATGATAAACCTTTTTCTACTCTCCAAATTGCAAGCCTTATTTATGGGTTTGATTTGCATGAATATGAAACTAGAAAAATATCTGAAATATGATGAAAGTTTTAGATGACTTTTAATTATTCTTACATTCACAAATATAAACCCTAATTTTAAATCAATTAATGTTAGAGAAGAGTAATTACATTACCTCAATAAAAGATTAAAGAAAAAACTACATTATTTTCCCCACAAGTATGCTCATAGGGTTATCAGCGGGTTAGCATGCGAAGGTTCATTAGGTTTTGATTGAATATAAAATAAAACTGAGACATTCATTGGGTCTGTATTGAATATAAAATAAAACTGAGAAATGAGTCATGGGGTTTTTGAACATGGGAATATGAAGTCTAACCCTTGTTTAGCTGGCTTATTAGGATTTTTAAAGCCTATAATTAGGTTTTTTTTTATAGGCTCCAAATAACCCTCTATTGGGTAATGTCAAACTCTCTCAACAAGCACTTAAATTTCATATTTCCAGAAAACTTAAATCCACCTTTATATAAATTTATTTATCTATTTAATATATATTTATAATAAATTTAAAATGACTACTAAATTGTATATAAATTTAAACAAACTTATATACATGTGACACATAAACTTATATAAATTTATATAAATGTATAAATAAAATATTATTTATCTATCTTATTAAATAATACAATATAATATTAATTAATTAATTAAGATAAATATATTTATATACATAAATTTAAATTTAATAAATTTAAATTAAAAATAAATTTAACAAATAAAAAATATATTATATAAAATATAATGTTTAAAAAATTAAATTTATATGTAAATTTAATTTAATTTAAATCATGTAAATAAAATAATACAATACAATATAAATTAATTAAGATAAAAACGTTTATATTGTAAATATAATATGTGTAATATATAAATTTAATAAATTTAATAAATAAAAATATAGTATATAAAAAAAATTAAACTTATATCTAAATTAAATTTATTTACAAACAAATAAACATAAATAATATAATATAATATATAAAAAGCTAAATTTTTATATAAACTAAATTAAGTTATATAGTTATATATATATATATATTAATATTATATATTTATATATAAATTTATATATTTTTTGGTTAATAAATGTATATATATTTATTAAGATAATACATTTATATATATTATATATAATATAATATATTTTTATGATATATATGGGTTTTACCATTCGATATGTTGTCTTTTATTAAGATAATATTATATATTTATAAGAAATTTAGAAAACTTCCAAATTATTAATTTCATATACTTTTAATTTTTTTAATTGTATACTAGAACATGAAAAATTAATATAAGTATTTTTGACATATTAAGAAAATATTTCACTATATAATATTATTTATATAATGAACAAAATTAATACATTTATGATCAAATCCAATAATTTGGTTCCTACAATAATTAAGAACAAGACTCTCCATCTCATAACTTATTCAGATGTTGACTAGGGTGGTGATCATGATGACTTTATATCTGTTTCTATGTACATTGTTTTTCTTGGAGGCAATCCCGTGTCCTAGTGTTCAAAAAAGTATGAACAGTCGCTTGTTCATCCACCGAAGTTGAATAACGTTCAATTGCTTCTGCTGCATGTCACGGCCTTATTGTTTCACAAGCGGAGACCGTGCGACCTTATGCACTAAAATACCCTAAAGTATATCTAAGTCTTAACCACTTTACACTATTATACACTTCTCACCATGAGGATCTCAAATCACTATAACACTTACTCTAAAATCTTACTCCTTGGCACGATTCCGAGCAAGCTTAGCACAAAACCGTGTGGGTATCATGTGACATGCAGCTAAGTTAACATGGATCACTAATTTACTTCATGTTACACTTCTTCACCCACCTCGTGTTCTTCGTAATAACATTGGTGCTACTCATCTGTGTGCTAATCCTGTGTTCCATTCTCGCATAAAGCACATGGCTCTTAACTATCTTTTTATGTGTGACATTCTCACCAAGCCACTTGCTAAGGACAGATTTTTTCTTGTCCGTTCCAAGATCAGTGTTTTCGATAGGGTCACCATCTTGCGGGGCATGATAGAAAAGAATCAAGTAATTGATTGGTTACAAATTCATAATTTATCTGCTGAAGTCTCTGTAGTTTAGGAAGCTTTCTACTGTGTTTGGTCTTTTAGTTTAGGTACTGATTTTTTAATATTTTACTCCCTAAGGATAGATTCAAATACAATTCTCCTTTAAGCTATTGGTAATTATAAATTATTCTCTAAACTTCGAATTTCATCGTTAATTTAAACAGAATAAGAGTATAATCAGAATTAAATTTATATGAGATAAAAAAATATAATTAAAATGGTGATAATAATTAAAAAAGTTTGCCATTTTTATAACATTTATCCATATAAATTTGAAAAAAAATTGAAAAAACTTAATATATTAAATTTAGTAGATGACAATTTCTTTCGTTTCCAGTCGTCTTTAACCACAACTTCTGCAATCTCCTCCGTCTTCAACCCACACCCAAACTCCAAACCCCAGCCACAACATCCCATCTTGAATCCCAGCCGGTATCAGCCACCAAACCGAACCACAACCGCAGCACCATCAACCAACTCCTAAACACAGCCGCCATCAACCACCACATCCCTAACTTTTGATACACATTCTGTTGGGGATGCAATGCAAACTCAGAACAGAATTTGGGAGAAAAATGACTTGTATTAACAGAGAAAATTCATATACAAGAATTACACAAAAACTCCCCTAAATTAATCCTGGAGCTCTCCTGGCTCTCTCACACTCTCAGAACTCTCTGATTCTGGAATCCTAACTCTCTCTAGAGTCACTCTGAATTTCAAACAAGGCAGCATTCGTCCCATATTTATAGGAAAAATTCTGCATACAGTTTCAAAGAGTTAGGTCACCTAACTCACCAACCTTTGACTTCCTTGGACGTAGGTAACCTCCCTTTGACATGGGAGGGATTCTAGAAAGATGCATGAGCTCATCAATTCTCCCCCTCCATCCCATGTGAAAGGGGAGTAACAACAAAAGTAATTAGACAGCTTCTAGTCCAACTATGTCTCTACATAGTTCTAGCTTGTCTCTGGCAGCTACTTTTGTTAACATGTTGGTTGGATTCTCTTTAGTATGAATCTTCACAAGCTTCAACAGTTGCTTGTCCATCACCTCGCGTATCCAATGATAGCGAATGTCGATATGCTTCGTTCGAGAATGATACACTTAATTCTTGCTCAAATCCAGAGCACTTTAACTGTCACAGTGTACTTTGTACTCCTTTTGCTCGATCCCAAGTTCTTGGAAAAACCGCTTCAACCACAACATTTCTTTTCCAGCTTCTGCTGCGGCAATGTATTCTGCCTCTGTCGTGGATAGCGTAACACACTTCTGTAGTCTTGACTGCCATAACACAGCTCCCCCTGCAAAAGTGTAAACAAAACCTGATGTAGATTTCCTACTGTCAGGATTTCCGGTCATATCTGAATCTGTATAGCCTTCCAAGATTGGATTAGCTCCCCTATAACACAAGCATATCTTCGAGGTACCTTTAAGGTATCTAAGAATCCACTTGACTGCCTCCCAATGTTCTTTCCCTGGGTTGGAAAGAAATCTGCTCACGACTCCTACAACATGAGCAATATCTGGTCTTGTACACACCATGGCATACATCAAACTTCCTACAGCAGAAGAATAGAGTACCGACGCCATGTCCTCTATCTCTTTCTTGGATGAGGGACATGATCTCTTGCTCAGCTTGAAATGATTACCCAGTGGTACACTAACTGGCTTAGCACCATCCATGTTGAACCTTTGGATCACCCGTTCAACATATTTCTCCTAAGACAGTCATAATTTCTTCAGTTTCCTGTCTCGACGAATGTGCATCCCCAAGATTTGCTGAGCTGGTCTCAAGTCCTTCATATCAAAGGTTTTTGAAAGTTCCTTCTTCAGCTGCTTTATTTTTGTTGCATCTTTTCTGACGATCAGCATGTCGTCCACATATAACATGAGTGTAACAAAGTCTCCACTTGGAAGTTTCTGGAAGTAGACACACTAGTCTGCAGCGGTTCTTTTGTACCCATGACTCACCATGAAGGAGTCAAACTTCTTGTACCATTGCCTTGGTGCTTGTTTGAGGCCATACAAGCTCTTTTTGAGCTTGCACACGAGGTGTTCTTCTCCCTGAACCTCGAACCCTTCTGGCTGCTCCATATAGATTTCTTCATGCAAGTCTCCATGAAGAAATGCTGTCTTCACATCCATTTGTTCAAGCTCCAAATCAAGACTTGCGGTCAATCCGAGGATGACGCGGATTGAGGACATTTTTACCACCGGTGAAAAGATTTCATCAAAGTCAATTCCTTTCTGCTGAAGGAATCCTTTTACAACCAATCGGGCTTTATGCTTCATCACCTTGCCTGTTCCATCTTTCTTGAGCTTGAATACCCACTTGTTCTTCAGTGCCTTCTTTCAGTCTGGAAGCTCGACCAGTTCATAAGTTTTGTTCTTCTCAAGAGAATTCATCTCATCTCGCATTGCATGCAGCCATCGTTCTTTATCTGGATGAGATAAAGCTTCATGAAAGCTTTCTGGCTCCCCCTCATCAGTAAGCAGTGTATACTCTGATTCCAGATATCTCCTCGACGGAATCCAGGAGGTATAGCAGCTTCAACAGGTGATTGTGGCTCCCCTGGCTCATCAATCTCTTAATTTTCCTCCTTCTGATCTGCTTCTGGAACTTCTTCTGGTGCTTCATCATTTCTTGTGGCATTTGGTGTTGAATCTGTAACAATATCTGGGGCACTGCTAGTGGGACTTTTAGATATTGTTGTCTTTTCAGCGTCTTCATATGTTTGGTCTTCATGGAATACGACATCTCTACTCCGGATGACTTTCTTTTCTTTGGGATCCCATAATCTATATCCGAATTCTTCATCTCCATAACCGATAAAGATACATGAAACAGTTCTTGCATCGAGCTTCTGTCTGAGCTCCTTGGATGCATGTACGAAAGCTAAACAACCAAACACTTTTAAATGATTGTAGGAGGGCTTTTTATTAGACCATACCTTTTTAGGAATCTCGAAGTTCAGTGGTACTGATGGAGTTCTGTTGATTAAGTAACAGGCGGTACGAACTGCCTCCCCCTAGAATGGCTTGGGTAACTTAGCCAAACCCGTTCCATGATGGTTTGATTCATCCTCTCGGCTACTCCATTGTGCTGTGGTGTGCGTGGGACCGTTCTTTCATGTCGAATGCCATATCTCTGACAGTAAGCATTGAACTCTCTGGAGGTATACTCGCCTCCATTATCTGACCGGAGGCATTTTAATTTCTTACCCGTTTCACGTTCTACCATGGCGTGAAACTCCTTGAACTTCTCCAGAACTTCATCCTTCGTCCTGAGGAAATACACCCACACCTTCTGAGATGCATCATCAATGAAGGTCAAGAAATACCTGTTGCCGCCTAAGGACTCGACTTCGAGAGGTCCGCATACATCACTGTGTACTAGCTCCAACAGTTTTGATTTCTTCACTGATGAGGAGCTGAATGACACCCTCCATTGTTTCCCATACAAACAATAGTCGCAAGGATGAGGCTGTGCATCCTTGGAAACAGTGATCAGCTTCTTTTTCTGAAGGGTTGATAAACCCTTTTCACCCATGTGACCGAGCCTTTTATGCCACAAATCCAGAGATACCATATGTTATGCTACATGAAGGCTCTCTCTGTTTATCTTTACATGAGTCCTATAAAGATTGTCACATAATTTACCTCGAGCAACCACCATGACCCCTTTCAGCATCTTCCATGTACCATTGGTAAAGCAGCTCTCATAACTTTGCTGATCAAAGGCTTTTACCGAGAGCAAGTTGAGTCGAAGATATCTGGCACATGACGAACGTCCTTCAAAGTTATTGTACATCTGACGTTCGTTTGGAATTGAACATCACCAATTCCCATGATTTTGGTGGTGCCGTTATTACCCATCTTCACTATCCCAAAGTCTCCTGCTTTGTACGTGGTGAAGATCTCTCTACAAAGAGTGACGTGGTAGGAAGCTGCTGTGTCAATTACCCATTCTACTCCCTGGTCTGCTGTGTGGAAGCACGTCTCTTCTGTACAAATGGTCATATCTTCTACAACGGTGACTCGTGGTTCTTCGCAGCTTTGTGCTTGTGAACTCTCCTGGTTCTGCTTCTGAAGACTACGACAATTTTTCTTTATGTGATCCTCTTTGCCACAGTGATAGCATTTGTAGGTGGGTCTCTGCCCATCTGTTGACTTGCCCCTTCTGTTTGTCGATCTACCTCTGCTTTTGCTTCTACCTCTTCTCCAATCTTCACCTCGAGACTATCTTCCTCGATTCTCCATGATGTAGGCTTCATCTTGACTGGCGCCTGCATCTTTTCTTCTCGCCTCCTCGTTCATCAAGGCATCCTTAACCATTGACAAGGTAAGTTTGCCTCTGGGTGCTGAATTACTGATGGAGACCACTAACGTCTCCCATGAATCTGGAAGGGAACTGAGAAGTAGAAGGGCTTGTTCTTCGTCTCCAAGCTGTAACTCGACTGCTGTCAACTGATTCACCAAGTTCTGGAACTCACTTGTATGTTCTGCTACAGGAGTTCCACTTCGCAACTTCAAGTTTACAAGCCGTCTCATCAGGATGGCTTTGTTCCGTGCTGACTTGGCTTGATACATACTCTCTAATTTTGTCTATAGAGAATATGCATCTGTTTCTGACCGATGCATTTTCTGTTAATTTTCTTCCACTCTGCCTCTTTTTTTGTCTCAGGTCTCTGCCCTTGAAATTCTATAGGATCATATAGATCCTTACAACTAAGGAGATCCTCCATCCTGGGCCTCCATAGTGTGTGGTTGGTAGCAGTCAATTTTATCATGGCTCTGGATGATTCTTCCATTTTAGAATAATTAATTCACTAAAATGAAATTTTAATTTCAAAAATCCGAGCCCACCATTACGTCCGGAACGGTCAAAAATGGTGGAATAGCCTCTTCCGGGGCTTAAAAATTCTTTTTTATACAATAAATACTAAGCTTGGAAATTCTAAGGACTAAATTGAAATTTTTTAAGGGCTAAACTGAAATTTCAAAAACTAAAGGGGGCATAAATGTTAACCAAAATTACAGGGGCCAAACTTAAGTTTCCTAAGGACTGAAATATAAATTTTAGAAATTCAAGGGGTCAAAAGAATTACCCAGAAATACAGGGGTCAATTTGGAATTTCTCAAAGATTTGCTGACGTGGCAGATAGGGTCCACTATGATGACGTGGCTCTGACGTGGCGACACGTGGCTGATGACGTGGACTTGCTGATGTGGCAATGATGACGTGGTAAAGCTGGCGTGGCAAAAAGCGCACTAACGTGGCGGATCGCGTGGCGTTGACGTGTGTCGTCTTCTTTCTTGAGATGCGTGTGCAGCGCGTGAGGCGATTGAATCCCACTCGCGGTCCAGCAGCTCGGCGCATGCGGTGCGTGCGGTGTCTCTGGTGGTCGGTTCGGTCCCTGGAAAATTGCAGAATGATCTCCTCGATCTCACGAACACACTGGACACTTCAAATTCGAAATTCGAACACTTTCTGAAAAATCGAAATTTTTCAGAAACAGGGGACGAATTTTCTCTAAATTTTTTCTCTCTGTTCTGATGTTCCAAGAGCTCAACGAGGCTCTGATACCACTTATTAGGGATGTAATGCAAACTCAGAACAGAATTTGGGAGAAAAATGACTTGTATTGACAGAGAAAATTCATATACAAGAATTACACAAAAACTCCCCTAAATTAATCCTGGAGCTCTCTTGGCTCTCTCACACTCTCAAAACTCTCTAATTATGGAATCCTAACTCTCTCTGGAGTCACTCTGAATTTCAAACAAGGCAGAATTTATCCCATATTTATAGGAAAAATTCTGCATACAGTTTCAAAGAGTTAGGTCACCTAACTCACCAACCTTTGACTTCCTTGGAGGTAGGTAACCTCCCTTTGACATGGGAGGGATTCTAGAGAGCTCATGCATCATGCATGAGCTCATCACATTCCTGCCAACCGGTGCAGTCATCAGAGTTCTTTGCCTGTTCTTCATCGATTCCCCACTTATCAACGACGATCGATCACACTTCCATCAGAATTTAAACCCTTCACTGGAGACATTCCCGATTGGTTACTCGATTGGCTATGGATGTGGTGGCATGGCTTTGATGATTATAGGTATTTTTTTTTTACTGGGTTTGAGATGCAGTGTTGGCTATGGAGTTGCTATGAAGTTATTGTGATTGTGTAGTTGGTGAGTCGTTATGGTTATGCTGTTTGTTGAGAATCTGCAATCAATCTGTGTTGTGGTGCTGAAATTTGGGTTATCATTTCAACTTGACAATTTTTTTTTTTTTAGGTTTTCGGGGAAACCATGGCATGGGCTTAGCCTGTGTTTAAGAATACGTGGCTTTGGTTAAGGATTTCGGTTGATTTCGATTTGCTGGGCTGTGAAGGCACGTGCGTGGAAACAGAGATGATGTTAGGGTTTGTAGTGGTGTTGGAGATTGTATTTTAAAGGAGATGTTTTAATTTTTATTTTATTTTATTTATATTATCATTTTATTATATTTTGAATATTAGTTTGATTTTTAGAATTTTGTTAGTATATTATAGTGCCAAGATACTTTAGTGTATTGATGTAATATTTAGGGTAAATTACTCAAAAACAGGGTGGAGAGAAGGGTATCTTAATCATTTTGCGCATCACATCATCTCTCTCCTCTTTTATTAGAAGATAATTTATAATTATCAATCTCTCAAAAAACAAAATTGTATTTAAAACCTCAGGAGGTAAAATAATATTCCCTTCATTTTAATCTGATGGGGACAGCTTATCATCAGGCTATTATGCGAATATAAACCCGAAATCATATTTAAAAGGAGGTGTTTGATTGGGTTTGGACTTTATATAAAATTGAGACATCCACAATGCAACTCTAATTGAATTTGAACCCTAAGGGTATGCTTGGTGTACGATATTATATAGTATTATTTTATTATATTGTATTAAAAAGTGTAATACATGTATTTGATACTAATTTAGTATAGTATTAATTAATACAAAGTACAACCCTTAGATGCATCAACATTGTATTAAATTATGTAGAGCTAATCCATGACATTAGTATTACATTGTATAGCACTAATAAAAAATATCAAAATTATCCCTATAAAATTTTATATATCGAACAATACCTTTTAATTTTTAAAATTTTAAAAATAAATAAAGATGTATTTAATAGATAAATTATAAAAACGAATTTATTTAAAATTTATTTTCTAAAAATAAAGAAGTGATGAAGGGTGTCACCGCCCCCACTCGATGACACTCGAGATCTACTGCCCTCGTTGGACCAATTGGGACCTATCATGGCACCATAAACTCGAATTGTCTAATAGGTCCAGTGGGGGCATTGAACCCCAAGTAATTTTTTCAACGATTAGCAACTATTCGATAAATTACTAAATAACTAATTTTATAAATAAACTAAAAATATATTTATACTTTGTATATCTTTTTTGGAAAAAAAATTCTTACCTTTGTGTACAAATTAATACAATACATGGGTATACCAAACATTATATAATTTTGACATAGCATTATTTTTAGTATTATACAATGCAATACTATATAATACAATGCTATACTATACTATACAATGTCGCATACCAAACATACCCTAATTCTACTTCACCAAACCCTAGCCTCCGGCCGCTTATCTACGCCTCCACTCCACCAGCCACTTTCGTCGTCCTCTCTGGCCGTGGCCGCCTCTATGAATATGCTAATAACAGGTTTATTTTCATCTCCTTTTCTCTTCATTTCCATTTTCTCTAATTCCATCACTACTTCTTTTGAATCTTCTTCTTCCTTCCTTGTTGATCATCGCTTTTGCTTCATTCAATCAAAAGAGCCTTTTTTATCATTCTCTGATATGGGGTTAAAGTTTATGTTTTTCTCTTGAAGCCATAAATGATTTCTTCTCATTTTTCAGTTGAGGTTGAGCATAGTATCACGGCCCGCCCAATTTACTTGTTAGAGTGGTCAAATATGCCTAGAGGCTTGGCATAGCTTCTAGAAAGCTTGCAAGCCTAAGCCCAAGCCCAAGCCCAAGCCCATCTTCTAGAATTCTCTAGCAAGATAAGCTTCTAGAATTATCTCTTGTATCTATCTAGATAATTTAGTAGATAATATTCTCTTGTACATATCTAGATAATTTAGTAGATGAGAATGAATTAGGACCCTTAGATGCATTAGATCTTAGCCATTCATTTGAGGGGTGGTTCACTGTATAAACCCCTCCAAGCCTCATTTGTAAATCATCCACACAAATCCAAGCATTGTAAAGAGTTCTCTAGTGTAATACAAAGCTCTTTTGGTTAGTAATACTTGTCTTTATCTTCCATCTCTTCTCTTCTTTGCCTACAGACTCTTTGGCTCAACGATCCTCTCTTCTCCTTGAGCGAGAAGGCAAATCACTAGGCTTACTTAGCAGCTTTCGAGTCAAGTTGCCTAAGTGCTGCACGAGCGTGCTGTGTAAACCTCTAAGCTTGTGACAGTTGGTATCAAAGCACAGTTCGAGCACAAGAGCATGGTATACGACCTTGAAGTGACCATGGAGGAGCAAGTTCATGGACGAGAGGAGCAACCTCAACCACACCCACAAGGAAAACAAGGTAAATCCAAAGCTCCACCGTCGGAGTCTTTAGAGCCTCGTGTTGCTAGCATAGAGCAAGCTATCTCGGGGATGGACAATGCAATTAAGGGCCTCTCCGACCGTCTCGAAGGCTTAGAGATGGAGTATGGAGAGATCACCCAAGTAACAAAGTCCAACATCCTTGAGTTCAGCAATGCCTATGAAAAGGAGCTACACAACCTTATACGAGAGCTCATCGACTTGCGGACCTTTGTGGAGCATGAGTTGCGAGCAATCCATGTGAAAGTGGAGGAAACTCGTACGGAATAGGAGAAGCATCAATGTGATCATGCCAACCTGTCTTACATAAGTGGGCTAAGCACCATGCACGTGCCTACTCCCGCCACATACAATAGCACTTGCAACGCCACGGAAGTTGAAAACTTTCTATTCGGCTTGGAGCAATACTTCGAAGCCAAACGTGTCCATGACAATGCTTCGAGAATCGACATTGCACCCACATTCTTATGAGATGCAGCCCAATTGTGGTGGCATCGTAAGCATGGCGATGTGGGCAGAGGTATCTTCTCCCTTCGCACATGAGAGGACTTCAAGAGAAAACTTCGGAAGCACTTCTCTCCCAGCAATGCTAAAAAGAAGACAAGGGGTCGCCTCCGCCGATTGAAGCAAAGCGGCACCATTCGGGAGTACATCAAAGATTTCACCACCATCATTCTCGAAATTGAAGGTATGTCTGAAAAAGATTCTCTCTTCTACTTCCTCGACGGGTTAAAGGATTGGGCGAGGGTTAAGCTCGAAAGGCATGGCGTGCAAAACCTTGATGACGCCATGGCCGTGGCCGAATCCCTCATAGACTACTCATCCCAATCCAAGGAGAGGAAGCCTAACCATGGAAAAGGTGGGGGAGAGCGGAACACCAAGAAGGATCATGCTTGAAAGGAAAGTGGTGCACGTAAACCATCCGGGGGAGACAAGTGCGACACACCTAACAAAGGTAAGTCCGATGCCTCTAAACCAAAAAGTCTTTGCTTCATTTGTGATGGTTCTCATTGGGTGTGGGATTGCCCAAAGAGGAAGGCCCTCAATGCCCTAGCCGCTCAGCATGAGGGCGTACAAAATGAGGAGCCACAAGCGGAGATGGGCTCTCTCCGCACCATTGGCGCACTTGAGAGACCCACACATATCCAAAAGGGTCTCATGTATGTGAGCGTTTTTGTCAACGGCAAGGATGTACGTGCAATGCTTGAAACGGGAGTCACACACAACTTCATCTCCATGGAAGAGGCCACACGACTTGGCCTCAAATATACTAATGGAGGAGGCACCATCAAGGCGGTAAACTCACCCGCTAAGGCCATATTGGGAGTGTCCAAGGCAATGTTGGTACAACTTGGCACATGGAATAGTAAGCTTGATTTCTCCATCGTCCCCATGGATGACTTTCAAGTAGTGCTAGGCATGGAGTTCTTCAACCAACTTCATGCCTTTCCCATACCATCTTCTAACTCCCTCAACATACTCGATGGGAGTCATTCATGCATGGTGATGGCGGAACGTGTAGTAAAGGTTGAAAGCAAAATGCTCTCTGCACTACAATTCAAACGAGGGATGAAGAAGGATCCAAGCTTCCTTACCACCGTTCGAGAACTAAACGATGGTGAGGACGTTGCCATTGCCACAGATCCAATGCCAAGGCAGGTTCAAGCCATCCTTGAGAAATATAAGGATGTGATGCCTCAAGAGCTTTCAAAGAAGTTGCCTCCACAACAGGAAGTGGATCACCAAATCAAGTTGGAACTCGATTTCAAGCCTCTAGCCATGGCGCCTTACCACATGGTGCCACCCCAACTTGCGGAGTTAAAGAAAAAACTCCAAGACTTGCTCGAGTACAAAGCGGGCAAGGCAAACATTGTGGCTAACGCCCTAAGTCGCAAGGCGGAACTTACCACTTTGAGCATAAGTCATCCACAAAGTGTGCTCATTGACCGCATTAAACTAGGCCTAGAGCACGATCCCTTAGCCAAGAATCTTTTGAACTTGGCAAGTGAGGGGAAGACACGACGCTTTTGGCTTGACGAAGGCCTACTCCTCACAACGGGTGATCGATTATTTGTGCAAAGACATGAAAATTTGCGAAAGGAGATCATCAAAGAGTGCCATGATCCCAAGTGGGCTGGTCACCCAGGTATGGCACGAACCCTTGCACTCGTGCAAGATTCCTATTATTGGCCTCAAATGCGAGAAGACATGGAGGGCTATGTAAGGACTTGTCTTATGTGCCAACAAGACAAGGTTGAGCAACAACGTCCAGCGAGGTTGCTTGAACCCCTACCTATTGCGAAAAGGCTATGACAAAGCGTGTCGATGGACTTCATCGTAGCCTTGCCAAAATCCGAAGGGTCTGGAAGCATAATGATGGTAGTTGATCGGTTTAGCAAATATGCCACCTTCATACCCGTCTCTACGGATTACACCGCAGACGAAGCCGCTCGAGCATTTCTTAAGCACATCGTGAAGCTATGGGGAGTTCCACAAAACATCGTGAGTGATCGTGACCCTTGCTTCACCGATCGCTTTTGGGGAGAGCTCTTCAAAATATTGGGGACCGACTTAAGCTTCTCGACAAGCTTCCATCCCTAAATCGATGGGCAAACCGAGCGTATCAATGCCTTACTTGAGCTATACTTAAGGCATTATGTGAGCGCTCATCAACATGATTGAGCAAAGTTACTAGATATTGCCCAATTCTCACATAATCTCCAAAGGAGTGAGGCAACGGGTAAGAGTCCATTTGAAATTGTGACGAGACAACAACCTATGACTCCGCATGCCATAGCCTCAACCCATGGAGGGAAGAGTTCAGCGGCATACAAGCTCGCGAAGGAATGGCATGAACAAGCCGACATCACACGAGCATGCTTAGACAAGGCCGCCAAGAAAATGAAGAAATGGGCGAACACTAAGAGACGACACCTCGCATTCCAAAAGGGAGACTTGGTGCTTATCAAGCTACTACCCCAACAATTCAAGTCACTTCACAAAGTACATAAGGGGTTGGTACGTAAATACGAAGGTCCCTTTCCTATTGTCTAGCGAGTGGGCGAAGTCTCCTACAAAGTCTGATTGCCACCCAACCTCAAGATCCATCCGGTCTTCCATGTGAGTTTTCTCAAGCCCTATCATGAGGACAAGGAAGATCCAACAAGAAGCGAGTCCAAGAGAGCACCCACAACCGTCGTCACCGCATTCCACAAAGACGTGGAATGCATCCTTGTGGAACGTGTGATACAAAGGAGAGAAGTTCTACCATACACCGAATACTTGGTAAACTGGAAAAACCTTTTGAACAGTGAGGCAAGTTGGGAATGCGAAGACGCCTTGTGGCAATTTGGCGAGCACATCCAACGCTACAAGGACGAGAATGCGCTGAGGACGTTGCGGAATTAGGTAGGGGAGGATGTCACAGCCTGCCCAATTTACTTGCTAGAGTTACCAAATATGCCTAGAGGCTTGGCCTAGCTTCTAGAAAGCTTGCAAGCCCAAGCCTAAGCCCAAGCCCATTTTCTAGAATTCTCTAGCAAGATAAGCTTCTAGAATTATCTCTTGTATTTATCTAGATCATTTAGTAGATAATATTCTCATGTACGTATCTAGATAATTTAGTAGATGAGAATGAATTAGAACCCTTAGATGCATTAGATCTTAGCCATTCATTTGAGAGGTGGTTCACTATATAAACCCCCCCAAGCCTCATTTGTAAATCATCCATACAAATCCAAGCATTGCAAAGAGTTCTTTAGTGTTATACAAAGCTCTTTTGCTTAGCAATACTTGTCTCCATCTTCCATCTCTTCTCTTCTTTGCCTCCAGGCTCTTTGGCTCAACGATCCTCTCTTCTCCTTGGACGAGAAGGCAAATCACTAGGCTTACTTAGCAACTTTCGAGTCAAGTTGCCTAAGTGTCGCACGAGCGTGCTACGCAAACCTCTAAGCTCGTGACAATATGCTGATGATCCACATTAATTTTTTTTAATGGATTTTATGCATATTGATGATATGAAGTCGAGGCTATTTTTGTATCTCTAGAAAAGACTTTAGTTTTTCTAAGCGAATACCTCGCTGGTCTTCCTTTCTTGATTTCTTCTTCTATATTTGCTTTCTTTTGTTAGAGATTTGGTGTTGTTTTTCCATTTTCTTCTTAGCTCTTTCATAGAATGCAGATCTGCAGTTAAATACAAGTGATGTATTGATGGCAGCAACGAGGGTTTTTTACAAGCTATATGTAACTGTAACTTCTTTTCTCTTCTTTGCTGATTTGTTTAATTTCCTTTCTTTTTACTAAATCTCCTCAAACTCTTTAATCTTGTTTGTCAATATCTCTCTCTTCAACATTATAAGCCCTTCCATTTCTACTGCTATCAAGCATTTACAAGGGAAAATCAAGGTGAAGAAAATTTTGAGATGGTCCAGAAAGTCATTTTGTTATTGAAAATAAAATTTTTTGCAAGTATTTGGTGGTGTTCTTCTGTATTGTTAGTAACAAGTTCCCAGATCTCATTCTCTATTTCTTCAGTTCTGGTGCTTGCTTTTGTAATGTTCAAGTTTTCAACTTTATTTAGAGTTTTTGGTCCGTGGATCTTTTCATCAATTCGAAGTCTTTTTGTTAAACTTAGTAAACTTAAGTGTTTTCTTATAGGATTTTCTAAGGCCAGGATTTTTTTTTTTTACTTTTCTTTGGTTTCCTGAAAAAGCAGGAGAAATTAATAAAAGTTTTGAATAATGATAATAATAACAATTATAGTTAATCTTTTATTTATTCAATCTTGGGTTGTGGAATCTTCGTATGGATACCCAAATCCCATTCTCAACACTTTGAACCGTAGCTCTGAAGCTCTTTGTGCTTCTCTGGATATCCTTCTTTTATTTCTTTTATGATGGTAAGATTTAGGCTTCTAGTTAACAAAGTTTTGGACAATTACAGGTTTCAGTACCTAAAAGAGTTGGAAATGGCATTTCATCCTCTCTTTGCAGCTTAGAGGACGAAGACATTTTTTTGCTGGTATATCAGAGATACCTATTTTCTAGTCTTGGTAATTTAATATTTATCAACTCAAACCACTAGCAATATCGACTTATATATTTGTTTATTTTTTTGTCATGTAGGTTTACTCCAGCAATCATTAGTGCATCTGGCATGAGTGGAGTTGGGAAGAGTAAATTTATTAGGTAATAAAAACGTGATCACTTTTTTCTGGTGCCTAATTATTCTGCTTATACTCTACAAGAAATTTGTGATTTTTAGTAAATAAATTTTACTTGTTCTGAGTTTATATGCTTGTTCTGAGTTGATTTGCCCCAAATGTTGAAACTGTGATAGTATTTTAAGAGATTATGTGTCAATGGGTTTCCTTGAATTGCATTAAAGAAATATAAGTGCTTGTTAAATTAAATAAGTTTCATATTGTAATTAATTTCTATCACTTCCTTCTCCAATGGATAGCAATAGGGGAAATTGAAAAAATGGACAGAATTAGGGGTCCTTAATGAAATTTGGACACATCCTGAAAAATTTTTATGTCATAGACATTTTCTTGACAAAAAGACTAAAATACGTTTATGTATTCAATTTATTCCCAAAGCCTTATTTCCTTCTTCAGACATATTTCTGAAACCCCTCAACACCGCTCGAAATGCAAACTGACACGAGCATCCTCTGAGGATTGAAGCAAGACGACGTAGAGAGAAGCAAGAATCGACATTGTGGTACGTTTATTCATCGGTTTTTTTGTAGTTTTAGTGATTTATTTGGTTGTTTTCTATTTCGTTAGATTTGGTTTAGTTTGTAAGGAATTTTAATTAGGGATTTAAGCTTCCGTCGGATTTGTGAACTTATTCTGTGATTTTAGGGATAAATATAGTGTTATTAGGTGATTTTTGTGGTTTGATGTATATGAAAGCTGTGAAAATCGATTGGTTTCGCCACGAGGTAGAGATGGCGAGTGTCGGTTTTATCTCGACACTCGACACTGACATGTCGAGTCATGTCGAGTCGTGTCGAGTCGTGTCGGATGCACAATCAATACTCGATATCAATGTATTTTTGAAGACATCGAGTGTCAGTTTCGTGAAAACCGACATATCGATGTCTTGAACATATATACAACACTTAACATGTCGGATAAAAGTTTGTGTCGAGTGTCGGATGCATAATCCGACACTCGAACAATCTGACATCCAACAAAGTCGTATTGTTGGTTGGAGGTATTTGATAGGAGTTTTGTCAGTTTATGTTGTCAAGCTCTATCGAGCGCGTCGGTTTCCGTGGAGTTTTGTCGAGTGTGTCGAGCGTTTTGACAGGTTGCTTGTTTTAGCTTAGATCTTTTGCCTTTTTCCATCATATTTAACTATAATGGACTTGTTTTTGAAAGTTGAAGCAAATGGCAAACGAATTTGGACTGTCCTTCACGCTGAAGACATCGTATGATGAGCACTACCATGCGGTGATCACAAACTTGGCAGGTTTGGATTGTATAGAATGGATTCGCGTGAACTTGAGTGCGAGGCAAAAAGATATGTTTCGTAATACATGTTTTGGGTTTCTCCTAAACATTCGAGAGCTGTCTTTTCCATCTTAGTTGGTGCACAATGTGCTTCTGTGGGAGGTTAACATAGTGGGGTACGATGAAGAGACGTGGTTCCTCATTGAAGGTAGAAATATGGTTTTGAACTACAATATAGTTAAAAAATTTTATTTTTGAGCATGTGGTATTTGTAGTTATTTTTTTGTTACATTATTGGCATCTTATATTTTTTTTCCTTCTTTGCAGGAAGACTGATTCGTTTTTCTGCCCACGGTTTGGTTTAGTTACCGGATTGAGATTTGCTTCCACTGTGCCATCAATACCGACTGTGTTGAATCCGTGCCCTTTGTTGGATATGTAATTCAAGGGCGAGGACATGGAGTTCAAGGATTTCTATGGGAGACTTCACAAATTGAATGTGTCAACTATGCCAGACAAGGATGTTGTGAAGCTAGCCTTGTACTACGTGTTAGAGCGTTTTTGCATGGCACGGGATCGACACCTACTTGTCTCCCGTGTGTGATTGAATTTTGTCATCACACTGGATAATTTTAATAATTATTCATGGGGTTCGGTGTCTTTTGAAAAGACACTTAAAGGAATGAAAAACGTTTTGGACGGGAGGTTAGAAAAGTATAAGAAGCGAGCCCAAGCCAATATGAAGCAGGTAGAAAGATATAACTTAGAAGGGTGCCCCTACGCTATTCAGGTACATATTGCAAAACAACTATATTGACGTGTTTATTATTTGCTTTGGCGTACAAATTTAAATACATAGTGTCACTAAATAACCCTTATGTTATTCAGGTTTGGTTGTATGAGGTCGTGTCGTACATTAGCGTGACATATGGGCGAGTGGGCAAGGACTTAGAGGGGAGGATACCGCACTTGTTGAAGTGGGAGACAAAGAAGACCTCGTCGGAGGGCATCGTCAAACGTGATGTCCTGCTGATTAGGAGGCAGGTATGTAAGTTTCCCCTATCTTATGAACTTTTCCTGTTTTAGTTCACAACGAATCACTATTTAATTTGATGGATTATTTGTTGATGCATGCTCGTCCACTCATCGTTTTGGAGCCATCTGAGGTGGAGCAAAGGACACATTGGTATATTAGGCTCGCTGAAGTAGTTGGCATCCGGAAAGGTGCACATGTAGCCTGGGCGACATCTGTGGATGCTCCATTATTGCCCGATGAGAGGATTAAGCCACTTCCGATAAAGGATCCATCAGCTCCACCTCCTGCTGGTCACAGTTCCCCTATTAGACCTGATGTGGGCCAGCTAGAGACACATTTAGTTCTGCAAGTGATGTCCGTATGCGGTCTCCGTCACCTTCTTCCCCCATTTGTCCTACACTTCCAACGTACAAGAGTCACGGTCATGAGGATTCATCCAGAACTCATCCCGTTGGACATAGTCACGTCGATAGGCCTGACGTGGGGGCAGACATGGACACAATTAGTACCCCCATCAATCCTACATCGGAGACGTTCAACAGCCATGGTCCTGCAGGCGATTCAATTCCTCCGTCAGGTCGTGCGACCACCTACCGTGACATTTCCCCTCTTGTACAAGATGTTCCTCCAAGCCCAAAGGTATTTAATGAGAATTTACATTCGTATACTTATCCGTTTACATTTGCTGCTCGGTTGGTTTATGAAGGTGATTGTTAATAATGATATATAGGCACAGCCGGTCCATGATGAGTTCTAGAGCATAGTTCTGCGTGAGCTTGCATTGTTACGGGCAAAGAACAAGGAAATGCGGGAGGAGATAGTTCTTCTGCGTAAGGTTGTTGTGCTACTAGGTGGCCACTTCAGATACGCTGACACGGTACATTGCACAAGTAAAAAAAACAGATTTTGTGATTTTCACGCTTAACCTGACGCTAAGGTTTGCTTTAATACAGGATTCGGATGGAGGTTCGGGCGATGACGGTGAAGGTTAGCAGCCAACTGAACCTGAACTCGTAGACACGAGTGTTCGTGCTGCTAGTGCTCCTCCCACGGGCTTCGTTTAGCGCCAAGGTTGCCGTCTACTTTTGGGAAAGCATAAACGGAGCCCCTTTGTTAGTCCATTTGGTAGGAAAAGGTCAAGGGTTGAGCTACAGGAGAAAGCCCCGATGATCAGCATGTACAACCAAATACCCCGGTTGTTCAGCCTGCAGAGAGACCAGATCAGCAGCCCCCTGAGGATACAGTCAGCCGTCTTGTCTTGTAGACTCGAGTTCCACTATTTGACCCACGTGCCCCCCTAGCAACTGCTGATGTCGGGGCCTTTGATGCATGGCTGGTGGACGTGGAGGGTGATATTGATTTGGCCATCTGCATCGCTGATCGTAAGTTCTTCAAGACATTGTTGAGGCCGTCAAAGTGGCCTGCATCTGAGGTTGTTTAAGTCCTTCTTGTCTCTTCTAATATTGCAATATACATTTCGAATTTTTATTGATAACTATTACTATACTCAGCACATAGATAGTTACTTGTGGATGCTACGTTGCAGAGATCGCTATATGGGCACAGCTGGTGTCCAGAAGTCTGCTTTCCTAGACACCACTTTCTGGGTACGTATTTGATAAACATCTGAATTTATAGTTAATTTTTTATTCCTTCACTGCGCTAACCGAACTCATGAAATTACAGTTGAAAGTGAAGTCATTGTGGGCACAATACTCGGACAGACTGGATGACATTAACTGGGTGAACGAGGTCGATATGGTCTAGTTTGTCCTAGGAGAGATGCCCCTCATTGGAAGACCATGGGTCGATATGGACAGGGTGAGTACATTTATATTCAAAGAGTTAGTATCTGCCCTTTTATTTGAAATGTTGTCATCGATTTTCATGTTGTTAATTTCCTTTTCAGCTCTATGTCCTTGTTAACATCGGAGGCGATCATTGGGTGGCAGCCAAGGTGGATTTGAATCGCCGTGACGTAGTCATATATGACTCATGTGTTGGGCGCAGTTCCACAGACATAGTCAAAGAAATAGTTCGATGCCTGGCTAAGTTGATACCCCGTATGGTGTCAATGGGTGTTTACGGTGTTCCTGACTACCCCGCAACCCCATACGACATTATGCGCATCAGGGATGAGACTGAGGTGCCACAACAGGAGACGGGAGGAGGAGCATACGGCGTGTACTGTTTGAAGTACATGTTCTTAGCAGGGGGCGTTCTACTGACAACCATTAAGGCATTCACGGATGAATGCCAGCGAGAGAGAATGGCGATACAGCTTTGGGTTAATCGCGTTCATCCACAGGCAGAAGAGGCTGTCACGGCTGTCACAATGCCTATCGAGGTTGGGGCCTTCACAGGTCTTGCAGATGTTGTGCTTGCTGATGTTGCGGCCACCACAGGGACTATTGATATTGTGTCAGCGGATGTTCGGACTACCATTGGGCATACCGATGTTCAGACCACCATTTTGTGTCATGTATATATTTTGTATAGTTACACATTTTTTTAGGTAAATAGTTTGTGGATATTTACACATTATTGTAGAGTGACATCTTTTATATAGTCGCACATGTTTTCCATGTATAGTGGTACGAAAACTTGTAAATACATATTTTTTCGGATGTATTAGTACATATGTGTACCTCGTCCCATTGCACTCATACATCAGTGGTTTAGGCACAACACACGTATGGTTTATATATTGACGAAGCACATAAATTCGGGTCTCATAAATTGCCGTAAAGAGAGTCCAACGCCCATCATATGCAAGAATTCTTTCACCCAAGTATTTCTCATTGTAAAAGCGAGTGCGCTTCGTGATCACATCTTTGTTGATCTTCTTTGATGTTACTTCTGGAGGTATAGTCACCTAAACAATTAATAAATACTTTTCAGCTAAGCATTCTGAGGCTACGACATCAAATGAGAATTGTTGCATCAACATTTTATACGTACTTTTTGTAAAGCGTAGTACAACTAATATGCATTTGAACGGTGACTGTTTAGTTTCCCCTTTGAGTTTGCTTAGCTATAAAGCAACTCCGACTGTTTACTTTTTGTCTACCAAATGAAGGCTTTATACTCATACATAAATGTTTTATACCTTGACAAAGCACATAAAGGAGAATCTCATACACAAATATTTAGTTCAATGACAAAGCACATAAATTCGTGTTTAATACATGAATGTTACATACATTGACGAAGCATATAAATGAATGTTTCATACATGAATGTTTTATACATTGACAAAATCACATAGATGAAAGTTATTAATTTGAACTAGACACAAATTGGAATAAAATAAATAGACTACGTCGCTTACAGCAAACAAATAATATTACATAGACAAAAAAAATCCTTGTCTACATTTGGTAGACATCATCCCCTGTCAAGAAGTGGAACTGGGTTTTGGCAAGTTTGACGATTGTGCTCGGAACTTTCACACTGCCTGCAAGTTCGAGACGAGCTAGACTCACCGACGGCAGGGATTCGATTCCTCCGAGGACGATCGGCTGGTCTCCTCATGACTGGTGGTAGAACCACTCTGCTGCGTACCTCCTCAGGAACCATCCAATCCTCACTAACGCCAACAGGAACAACTGGCAGAGCATATGCATGTAGTAATGTTTCAGTCGTATACCAATGGGCACAATAATCATGGCATGTCAGTAGATTCATACGTTTGCAAACAGCTAATACATGTGCACACCGAAGCTGGTCAAGATCAAACACCCAGCACGTGCATGTCCGAGTGTGCATGTCAATGATGCTAACACGGTTGTTGCCTCTCACCTCATACATAGTAAGAGAGATACTGCTAACCCTCATACGTTTGCCCTCCTTTAAATGCTCCTCCATCAACTTGTTAGCCTACGGCGAGAGATGTAATTTTGAGTTAGCAAATAACTGTTGACACTCATAGAATTATTACTACAAGTTTGCCCGATAATAATCTGCTAACAATGTCACCGGAAGGAATCGCGCATGTTGCAAGCAGCTATTCATCGACTCAGCTATATTTGTTGTCATGATGTTATACCATTGACCATGAAACTGTGAACGTGCCTATCTATCGACTCCAATCTCTCAAAGATTAGTTGCTGCTGCTGGCATATACGATTCAATTTGCCCCATATGATAGTTGAAATCAGCAGAGTGATATGTCCTTGCAGCTCGGTAGTTTATATCCAACAAATTCTTGTCCTTGAACGTTGCCTTCAAGTTACCCTTCAGATGATGAGTGCATAATCCATATAGTGCATGAGGAAAAACTGCTATAATAGCTCGTTCAATGCTACGATGATGGTCAGAAAAACAAGATCTCGGACATTTTGTACAACATAATCACGCAACTGTCTCATGACCCAATTTCATGAGTCATCATTTTCAGAATGCTCAACTCCAAATGCCAAGGGGTATTTTCGTTTATTTTCATCCATACAAGAAGCCAAAAACATTGTACCTCTATATTTCCTTTTCAAAAAAGAACCATCAACTGTAATAACTGGCCTAATTGATGATGCAAATCCAGTAATAGAGGCCCCCATACTCATGAAAAAGTATCAAAAGTGGTTGTTGTCATCAGTTTCTAAAGAAGTTTTGGTCCCTCGGTTTGCTTTCTCAATCATGTACATGTACTGGGGGAGTAGTGTGAATGATTCCTCATGAGATCCGTGAAGTTCTTGCAAAGCTGTCTCCTTTGCCCTCCATGCCTTGTTATATGTGATATTAACACCCAATGACTCTTGAACATCAGACATAATATCCTTCGGACGATATATTCTCGATGCCTCAACGAATTTGCTCTTAATATGTTTGCCAATGACATATGCAGTTGCCTGTTTGTGATTTGGGTGAAGTCCGACTCCGGAGCATGTGTGATGGTTCTTATATTTTTTCACTTGGAAGAAGTGTGAATCGGCTACCTTTGTGGCACGTAAACGCCATTTACAAGATTCAGCACGGCAGACAACCTCAAACCTTGTTGCATTGGAATTCCTCACCTTGAATTGAAAGTTCCATCTTAATGCCAAATTCGATAACTTCTCACGAAGCTCCGGTTTGCTGTTAAACATCTGTCCAACCCCAACCTCAATCCCGTCAACTACAAACGATGAAGCATTATCACCATCTCTGGATGATGAATGCATAATAAGCGGCATCCATCTGAATGTGTTAGCCCAACGGTTGTCATTCTCAGAGCCCAAATTAGCTTCTTCATGTCTGCGATTTGCATCCATTCTTGGCTCATTATTCGACACCGGATATTATTGATGTCTGTATAGTGGAGGAGTAGGTGCGGAGTGAATTGGAGAAGGAACGGTAAACGGCACATCTTGGTTCACATCATTCAAGATCTTCGTCTATTCATCATTATCAAAATATGAACCGTCTACATCCTGGCCATCAACAATAAAATCATCCAAACCCTCAACATCATTCTCCATACGAATAGTGCAATCATCATTGTCATCGTCAACATGCTCACTAACATCAGCACTACCATCATCATTATCTTCGTAATCTTCATCACCACCATCGTCATCATTAACATCATCACTAGCATTATTAACATCAATATTACCTGAACTCTCAAACTCTCTAATGCTATCAAGATGAGGTACCAATTTCGATGGCATCGACGGGGGCACCCCTTCTTTATTTTCAACTAACATCCTAACTGACTAATGCCCTGCATGCCCTGAATACTACTCAAACTCAATGCCAACATCATCATTCAATTGTGGTTGTGCACAAACAGGAGTAGACTCACTTAATTAGTTGCTTCCACTTGCTGAGCGAAACAAGGAGGGATGAGAAGATCTTTGTCGCCTACGTACTGTATCGGATCCTGACCTCTGTCTTTGCTTCTCCCTATCTTCAACTTTAACAATTAATGGTGTACATGACTGTTGGCCCTCCAAACAATGTTGTATAAAGAAACAAACATCGTTGTCAGTCTCAATAGGAGTCGGCATTGGCGGAACACTCTTAAAAGCAAATTGAACTTCTAAACTTATGTTATGCTTACGAAGATCCCAACCCATTTCAGTACTAATACAGTCAACTAACTCACTATAGGTAGCAGACCTACAAATTATCAATGGCTTCGCTCTCCCACCGGTGTATAAATAACCATCATTCTCTTGCATAGTCTAACAACCATTGTATAGAATAAGTATGCGTAAAGTTTCTATTTCTTGCATGATAAAGACATATTATATAAGTCCATGGATAAAAAATCATTACAAAATTGCTTACAAAAGCCACAAAAACGACATTTATACCTAAACGCTCGACGAAACTCAACGATAAACGCTAGACACTCAACACTCGACACGCGACGCACGACGACCGACGCTCGACTAACGCGACACATATACTCGACACACGAATTTGACGAAATTTACATCCGACACTCATCACGTTCGGCACTCCACTCGACACACTAACACGACACTCGATCCTAGACTCGACACAACCCCTAGACACTCGCATGACCATCCGACATGACGAGAATCGATCCGACACAACCCCTTGACACTCGATGACACTCGACAAATCTCGTCTTCTTTCCCGTCGACTGCGATACCATATTTTCTCACAACGATTGCCAATTTTTAGCAAATTTTGACAAAAACCGAACTATCTCTAACCTTAGTTCACATACATATCCCTATTTTAAGCTACATAATGCGGTTGACAGTTACTAAAACAATAAATAACGAAAACATTACAACTTACTAAAATTTTCATGCCATTTAGAGAGAGATTAAGAAAAGTTTTTCTTACCTTGTTGCTCAGCTTCAGCTATTGAAGATTGTTTCGGACAGTGATGTGTATGAAAGAGTGACTGGTTTCTTTGTTTCATTTACTTCTTTTTTTTTTTTCTAAATTCAATTATATAAGGATAAGGGTATTTTAGTTATTTTATTAACAATATATCTATGACATGAAAATTTTTAAGATATGTTCAAATTTCACTAAAAGCTCCTAATTCTATCTATTTTTTTAATTTTTCTATAACAATAAGCATCTATCTATTGAAAGAAGTGATATTTTGTCTTTTTTATGTGTGTCCACATCTTTATGTTTGTCCATTACAAATTTCTACAACGATATGAGGCATCTACAACGATATGAGGCATCCGAGGAAACCTTTTGCTTTTAGCTTTTTTAACATAGGCCTTCAAGAAAGGAGGGGGCATCACTCTATACGCCTATTGAATACCATTTGGTGGAAGCCATATTGGAAAAAGGCATACATCGAAGAGTTATCTATATTTTGGTGCCTTATGGAGATAAAGAATGGTTTAAAAAACCTGAATTGATCAATACATGCATAAATGAATTAAATGCAACAAAAGAATAACAAAAGAATTTGAGGAGATTGGATATACTTTACGAAGCATATACCCCAGTAATTATTAGTGCATCCGGAACGTGTAGAGAAATCATTGGTCCATCTGGAATGGACAGAGCTGACAAGACAACTGACAAGAGTAAATATTTTAGGTAATAGAAACATGATCACTTCCTATTTTATACTATATTGGTATCTTGGTGCTTGCTTGGTATGATGATTTTCCTTTTGAAATTTTTCATTGTAACCAGTTTTTAAAGCTGTTTGTGAAAATTAAATTATTTTTCATTGGTCTTAGAATTATATTATCAAAAAAAATGTGGTAACTGATTGTATAAAAAAGTTAAATTTAACATTGCTTTATATAAAAATGATATTATGAGCATCATATAATTAAATGGAAAATGTTTATATATCTTCGGATCTTCAAACAGATCTGCATCTAAAATTCTTTCTCTCGATTATATCTTCTTATTTTTGGTTATTTCCATTTTATTTCAGCTTGAAAGAAGCGGGAGGAGGATCTACCCGGTATCCATCTGCTATTATCATGCAGGTGGAGCTCGGGTGTCTGAATTACAGTCATTCATATCACCGTGAGCATTCTTGTTTTAATTTTTTAATTTTTTGGTGTTATTGTTATTGTTTTTAATTTCTATGTTCTGAGAGATATCCTAAATTTTTGCTTGTGTTTGTTTCTAGAAATGTCGAGCGTCTTCTCAATTTGCCCAGATGTATATATATTATGATGGTAAGATTTTACAAATAAATGTCAGATCTAGCGTCTTTTTAATTTGCCAAGATTTATATATAGATTTTGAGACAAAAGATTATGATGGTAAGATTTTACAAATAAGTATTCAGTATTTGATTCTAATAATGAGATTGTACCATTTTTTTTAGAATTATTTGGTTCGCATTTAAAAATAAGTCTTAAGATGTAAGGAATAACATCTTATTAAAAAAATTGTGTTCATTGTTTTATTTTTTATTTGCAGGGCAGCCTTTCATTAATGGTCAAGCAGTTCGTTATGACCAATAAGAACTATGTGAAATGGGTAAATACACTACTGTCTAGGGTATATGTTATCTGTTTAATAACTGATAATTTAACTTGATTGTCAATTTTACATCAAATGATTGATTAATATTGTACTTCATTATTTTGCGATTTCATCATGTTAGAAAATTAATAATAGTGTTAGTAGTCATCAATAAATTAATATAATGGTCTGATTAAATAGCATGCTGTATAAACCAATATTAAGAGAATAGGCTTTTTTTATAAGTTAGGGATATAATCACTTTTTAACTTCAATGATTACATTTTGTGATAATATCAGCTAAAATTGATATTGTGTAATGTATTATAATACATATGAAAAATATCTAACTTATGAATAGTCGTTAAAATTATAATGTATTAGTTGATATGATGTAGTTTCACTATTGTTAAAATATTTGTTGTAATTTAAATTTCTTAAGAAAATTAATTTCTTTATTAAATCCTCTTTAGTTTGTTTCTCTAAGATAACGTGTACATGCGTAGTAATTTTATTTTATTTAAAACCTATTAAAAATAATGTTTATTACTTCATTTATTTTAATTTTTTTTTTTTGGTTTTGTTTTGGCTACGTACGTTACCTTACCTAAAAGGTTGGCAATGGGGTGGGGTGAGGGGGGCGGGGCAAAAAATAATTGGGCGAATTCTGACCTGCCCCGCCCCTGTGATATTTACAAAGTTATGAATGATTATTTAAAATATTTCGTATTGTTTAAATTTCAAGATATTTGTTTCCACGTATTTAATAGATGCTTCTTATAGAAAAAAGAACATGTAACGAACTCATACAAGTACAAAAATATATTCATAGATACAAAAATATATATTTATATTAGAGTTCTAAAAGTTGTTATCTATTATTATGTTTACGTATTCAATTAGAAAGAGTATGATATATTATTGTTAAAGTATTAAATTTGTTCATCATGAGATGTATCCATGAGCCTCAGTTTAATAAAAGGTGAGTAGATTCATAAAGATATATATATATATATACACATATATATATATAACAAGTCTAATGCTTGCTGACACACACGTATAAAGTAGCGCTAACCAAGACTTTTATTATTATGTTTGCTTTAATTTACATTATTAATATCCATATGCTATACTGAACTGGCGCGCAACATTTCGCATAAGTCCAAATGTCTAATGCAAGGGGAACAAAAACTCGCATATTAACTCAAAAACAGAGCGAACCGTAGTAAATGCCTATTAAAATCTGAAAACATTAAAAAAAAAAAAAAAGGTAAATAATATGCTTCTAATTCAAGATGATGGCTTCTGCAGAAGAACTTGGTGGAAAGAGGCCGACCAGAATTTGAGTTGTTCCGATGGAAGTCTTTCTGTGTTGCATGGAGAAACAAAAATGTAATCTCAAGAACACCTTTGTTTCACTTCAAACAAATTATCAGGCCAAGGTAACAGAAAATTCAACGCAAAGAATTTTCTGAGAGGAGGCTGGAGCTATGGAGGCATGCTGGCCAGCGAGAGAGGAGGTTGGAGCCGTGGAGGCGAGTTAGCCGTGAGAGGGGCTACAAGTGAGGATGGCCGACGTCTAGCGATGGTGGAGTGGAGGTGACTCAAGCGAGATGAGTGATGAAGGTGAAGATGGTCGAGAGACGATGACTTAGGGATTTTAGGATGACACGTTTAGGAGATTTAGGGTTGAATGACTAACATGTTTCTTTATATACTTTAGTGAGTTTCAAGATATCTCAAAATCACCCCGTAAATCACCTATAGGTCTCAATATTTTATTTTTTCATAGACACCCTTATATTGTGCAGGGCGAGATGGGTCACATGGGGCTAAAGGTTGGACCTAGCCTCGAACCTGCCCTGGGCGTGGCAGCACATTTCAAGATCCAGATCCATCCCTAAACCAAAAAAAAAAAAAAAAAACAGGGCAAGACCCACCCCTAAAGCACGGATCACAGTGGAACCGTGGACCCGACGGATCATTTTGCCATCCCTACTTAGCTTGGATTGTAGAAGCAAGCTGTAAGAAGATAAAAGTTTCAAAACCTCTCAAAAGCTTTTTCCTCTCTTCGTAGTTTTTTGAAAACATTTTTATTTATTTATTTTGAAAACATCGTAAAAAGCTTTAGTTGGTGCTTGAAGCGGGTTCACTGCAAATTGCCATTTGGGTGTGCACCTTTAGCAATCTCGGAGATAAAGCGCTACCAATCCTGTATTACTACCAATCCTCTTACACCAAATTACTTTTCTCGACGAGGAGCAATGGAAAGCTTTTAGTTGTGTGATTCAAATGATAATTTCATGAACTAATAATTGTTTGAGGTGTATTTCTTCCATTTTATTATGTATTTTAATTCAAGTGATATTTGTTACTTGTGTAAACTAATATTTTGTTGAATTACTATTTTTAACTTATTTTTCCTGACAACGATATTATATAGTAAATGGATTAAGTATAGGACAAATGTTAAATTATGAATAGTTACTTTTAATATGATATTTTGATGTGTATAATCATTCAAATCTTACATAAGAATAAAACTATTTAATGGAAGTACATAAATTCTAAATATAATATCTGACTAGAGTTATATATATTCATTTACTCCATTTAATATGGTGAAGGACTTTCATAGGTATATTTTAACTAAAATCTATGTAAAAGAAAACTATGTAATTTTACTATTTAAATAATTGAAAAAAATTAAATAATAAATTAAATAATTAAGAAATAAAAAAATCATTTCAACTTTGACACTTGCTTCTCCTTTATTTTAATTGGTCACAAACTCCAATATGAATAATACTACTCATACAAACTACTTATACAAACTCATACATACAAACTTATATAATCGCCACATCACCCATATTAATTAATGTCATTTATTATTAATATATATTTTTTAAATCATTGTATTTATTTATCCAATCATATCATACCACGTCAGTTTGTGTAGATGAGTTTGTAAAAGTAGTTTGTAAGAGTAGCATTACTCCTCCAATATTTAGGCTTTGTTTGTTAACGTTTTCAAAAAACTATTTTCTAAAAACATATAATTATCAATATATTTAAATCAATATTAACCATATATCATTTTAAAAAATAAAAAAAATAAAAATCAATCACATATTTTTTTTAAATTTTGAAAACAAAATTTTAAAATACACAGATAATTACAACATATTTCATAGTCAATTTCTACATTAGCATTTAATAAAACTATGGTTTATGGTTTCCTCCTCACAAATTTAATAAAAAATCTCTTTATAAAATGCAAATTTTTATTAATGAGTTTTATTATTCATAAATCTTGGAATTCTTCGCGAAGTTTTAATGTAAAATATTTCTCTGAGTAATACATTTATCAATGTTTGTGATACGTTTTTTAAGAAAACATAGATGTTACAAAATAAATTCATATTTATGGAAATATAATTTTTCTTAAATAAACTCTTCACTCAATTACAATATATTAAAACGAAAGACCCTTGTAATCCAATGGCGAACCTAAGATTTTACTAAAAGAATGGCAGTTTTAATAATTTATTATTTATATCTGGATAGTTTTAAAGAGTGTCCAAATAAAAAAATGTTAACACTTCAAAGACAATATAAATTTTCTCATTTATTTCTCTATTATTCACGTTGGTTTGCATTCAATGTGGGATTAATACCCAAGCCTTTATATCTAATATCCTATTAAAATAGGATCTTTTCTTTCTTAATTAAAATAGAACTCTCCTAATAAAATTATAATCCTTTTTAGGATTTAGGAATATGTTTTAAAATTTAGAAATATCCTTTTGTTTAGCTAATATCGTAACAAATCTCTACCTAGGCTAAATAAAACCTTAACACAATATCTTATCAACAACCGCAATTCTCAAACCAGAGAATCACTATACTCTATAAAAAGTATACCCACTTAGAGTCAACATATTCTAAGATTTCACATTGGTTGTCGAAAAAACCTACTGAAAACTTATGGTGCGAATCCCATGTTTGGCTTTTCTTGAAGTTCCTTAGCCATCAACATATCTTCTATTACACACCTTGCATCAAGGCCAAGCCAATGTCGGCATGTAAACTCATGAACCTTTTAGTATCAACATATCCTCTTTTGTGGCACCTAACGATATGCCATGGGGATGTACATATCCTTCTTTGATCATCTTCCATAAAATAAAGATATACCGTTAGTGGCACTACTGGTATTTTCGTTGGAACTACTAGTTGAACCTACTCTACCATTTGGACAATTTCTTTTAAGGTGCCCAGATTGTCCACAACTCTAATAGACTATTTCCTTCTTCTTAAAGTTCTTCTTCTTCTTCCTGTTTGCATTTTCCACAAATGCTAAATTCTCACAAAGAGAATTATTTCCATCAGTCAATGTTTTTCTCTTAAGATAAAATTTTACTAGTAACTTTAAAGAGATTTAATTCTTCTTTCTTATGTAGCAAGATATTTTTCATATGTTCATAAGCAAGTGGAAGAGACAAAATAAGCCTTAGAATTATATCCTCCTCCTTAATTTTAACTCTAATTTGTCTCTAATTTTGAAACAATGACATTGAGAACGCTTAGATGATATAAGATTTTATACCTTCATTGATATGTAATGTATGAAATTGTTCCTTTAGGTATTGTGACACCTTTCGCTTGATAAAATGCTTCAAGTTTCTCCTAAAGTTCCTTGGTCATAGACATTCCCTTCACATATGCTAGAACATTTTTAGCCAAACACAAACGTATTGTATTTGTGGCTCTCAAGTCAATGTCTTCTCAATCTTTATTACTTATTTTGGATTTGCTAGATTCACTAGTAGTACTGCAAAAAACAAGGGTTGATTGTCCCATCAAAACCTTGCATAACCATTTTGAATCAAAATATTTTTTGCTTACACTTGCCATAAGCCACAATTCATTCTTTCAACAAATTTCTTTATGTCAGCCTTGAAAAAAGACATTTGCACTTTTAGTTCTAGTCTTGGTGCACTTATAGTCTTGGTCAATTTACAACAGATGAATATTACTTACTAAGTAAGCTCCTAGGAAGGACTGGAGGGATCACAAACAATCCTACTTAAAACCCAGCCTCTTTAGACAATTAATCTTTTTGACAGAGTTTCCTTAGAGCGTAACTATTCAACTACCACATGAAAACACCAATGCACTCCAAGGGCCTAAGCAAAAAAACTATAATGCTCCACACGAACATGAGCTCCAATTCAACTTGTTATGAAACCAAGGTGAATAATAGAGAAACGGATGAGAAACAAGAACAAAATAACCCCCACAAGATTTTTATGTGGAAAATTTCAAAAAATTGGAGGAAAACCATAGGTTGTCAGAGACAGAGATTTTCACTCTATGAAAAATACTACAATCATATAGATTTTCACTTCATTCCCAATAACCCCAATACACCATCTCTTTGCCCAAGTTATCTCATCACACTCACACCTCTTACAAAGGAATTTTAATCATCTCATTAAGTAGTGCACTTGTAACCAAGGAGTGAGTTCCTTTGTATATATAGAATTTTAATTCCCATTCTTAGTTGTAACTAGGTAATGTGGGATTAATAAACATGTCCTTATACCTATTTGCCTATTAAAATAGGATCCTTTATTTCCTAACTCAAATAAAACTCCCCTAATATAATTATTATCATTTTTAGGATTCAAGACTATCTTTTAGGATTTAGGAATATCCTTTTATTTTGTCAATATGCTAACATTACAATAGTTAAATTTTGTCACGCCCTACCATCTCTTATTTAAAGATTTTAGGGGTGATTGATTAAGACAATAATAAAAAGACTTCAAAATATCTCCCCCAACTTTCTTTTTTTTTTTTTATAAATACATATCACAAGAATCCATTACAACATCTGACTATTTGTTCAAAATAAACTATACATACATTGATGAACAACTCAGTACATAAGTTGATAATCACATAACAAAATTTCCTATGACGACCTAGGCTAGTCAAATCGTTTTCCAAATTCATCGCATGCATGTAGACGCCAGACTCCCTAGGAAAGCTCTAGAACACCACTAGTATGAACATCTTTCTGTGTACCTGTGAAGGGAGTGGGTGAGCATATAGCCCAGTAGGAAAGATTCTAACATTTTACTAAAGCACAAGCATTCAACAGTTACTCAATTACATAGTTACCCAACCAGTAATAATAAGTGAAGCAATTATTTTCATTAGCACATCAAGTTTATATTCGTATTCCCCTTGGATCCGTATATGAAACGGCCCATCCAAGGTCCAACACATCACGTTATTATATTCGTGTTCCCCTTGGATCCGTATACAAAACGGCCCATCCAAGGTCCAACACTAAGAATTTCATATCCGTATTCTCCTTAGATCCGTATTCAAAACGGCTCATCCAAGATCCAAAGCATACACTTACAACCTTTCAATATAATTTCTAAAATAAATCTCGAAAAAAATACAATTTGTATGAAAAATCCAGGACTTTCAGGAAGTGTGCACACGGTTCAGATCAATTCTGTAATTTTGCTCGACACCCGACACTCGACACTCACACCTTCATGTCGATACTATTCACTCGACACTCGACACCACCACCCACATGCGATACTATTCACTCGATACTCGACACCACCCACTCGACACTTACACATGCATGTCGAGTCGTGCATGCAACACGCGACACTATCTCGGCAGCAGACACTTGACACTCGACATGTGCACAACCGACACTCGACACACGTCACTTGACACTAAGCAGTAGCCACTCGACACTCGACATATTCACACCCGACACTCGACTCATGCCACTGGACACTAAGCAGCATCCACTCGACACTCGACATGTTCACACCCGACACTCGACTCATGCCACTCGACACTCAACATGTAAGTGTCAACTAGTGTCGGATGAAATGTCAGTCTCTGCATACAGAGCTGTGAACTTATACAAATATGTCGGTTGAATCACCTCATTTCCATATTTTGATGTCCAATTTAAAAAATTCACCAAAAATTCATTTTAACTCCAAATTCAATGAAATCAGTGGCTATTTAAAGCTTCATATATCTACTTTTCTAAACAAATGAAAAATCATACAATTCACAATCTAGAAAAATGCGGCAGCTCAAATAACACAGAATAGTTACATGAACTACAACTTCCCTCAAGAACAACCTCTACTTCACTTCATAAGCACTTAAATTTTCACACATAATTCATCCTCCAAGCAACAAAACAACCAATTTACAACAAGTAGTTTCACTCATTATTCATCCTCCAAGCAACAAAACAATCAATTTACAATAAGTCACATGCATGACAAACCAATATCTATCAAAACAACAAAATACATAACACGATGTAAGTATAGTGTTAGAAAATCCCTACTTAATTTCCAAGCTTATACACCTCTTTGATTTTTTTCCTCCTTTCCTTTCTTTTTCTTCCTTCTCTTTTTCTTCTTCTCCTTCTTCTCTTTTCCTCTCCCTGTAACCGTAAGACTTTTTTTCTTATTTTTTTTTGCTATCTCTCCATTCCAGAAAAATCCTCTCTTATATATATATATATATACAAGGCCTTAATTCATGGGCCTAAGTCCACTAACTTCCCAACCCACTTAATCCTTAGACATGGTTTCTAAATTTTTGTAATATATAAATGTATACATATTTATTTTCTTTTGAAACACTACAACCTACCCTCCTAAAAAAAGTTTCGTCCTCAAAATTTAAAAATATGAGTCAGAAATTACCTCTTACATTCAAAAGCTCAGGATATTTTCTTTAAATCTCTGACTCTAACTCCCATGTGGCCTCTTCAACGCCATGATGCTTCCACAAGACCTTAAGTAATGAAATGGTCTTGCCACGTAGGATTTGCACTCTTGTGTCCAAGATTGGAATAGAAACCTTTTCATATGAAACATCTTGTTGAATATCCAACTCACTCCAATCTAGTACATGTGTTGGGTGAGGCTCATACTTCCTTAGCATCGATACATGAAATGTGTTATGAATTCCTGATAATCGTGGCGGCAATGCTAGCTCATAAGCTACTTCGCCAACCCGCCTTAGAATCTCAAATGGCCCAATGTAGCGTGGAGCAAGTTTACCTTTCTGTCCAAAAGGCATCAAGCCTTTACGCGAGACACCTTTAAAAACACAAGGTCACCCACTTTGAATTCTAACGGTCGTCTCCTTTTGTCTGTATAGCTTTTCTGTCGACTATGAGTTGCAAGTAAACGTTGACATATCAACTTCACCTTTTCAGTTGTCTCTCCTACAAGCTCAGGTCCTAATAAGGTAGCTTCTCCCACTTCTACCCCAACATAAAGGGGACCTACATGGTCTACCATAAAGTGCCTCAAAAGGTGCCATTTCAATACTCGACTGATAGCTATTGTTGTATATAAATTCCACAAGTGGTAGATGATCCTCCCAATTACCTTGAAAATCCATCACACAAGCCCTCAACATATCTTCCAAAATTTGAATAGTGCGCTCTGATTGACCATCAATTTGAGGATGGTTGAGTACCCATCGCTCTTTGAAGGCTTTGCCAAAATTGTGTTGTAAACCTAGGATCTCTATCTGACACTACTGAAACTGGAACTCCATGCAATCTCACAATTTCTTTAATGTACAGCCGACTTAAAGCATCCACTGAATCGGTTGTACGTATAGGAAGAAAATGCGATACTTTTGTTAACCTATCTACAATCAACCATATTGCATCCTTCCCTTTTAAAGAATGTGGTAATCCAGTAACAAAATCCATGGTGATGTAATCCCATTTTCACTCTGCTACTAGAAGTGGTTGGAGTAATCCTGGAGGCCTTTGATGCTTTGCCTTCACTTGTTGACAAGTAAGGCATCTGAACACATATTCAGCAACATCCCTCTTCATTCCTTTCCACCAAAACTATCGACGTAAGTCATGATACATCTTGGTACCACCAGAACGAACAACAAATTTAGAGTGATGAAATTCCTTAAGGATATCATCTTTACACTCTTTACTTGATGGAACAAAGATTCTACCCTTGAATCATAAACTCCCATCCAAACCAAATGCCCAATCAACACTTCTATCACCGCGTAACACTTGCTCATACAAGGCTCTAGTCTCTAAATCTTGATGTTGCAACTCAATCATTCTATGCACAAGAGACGGTTGAGCAACAAGTGTAAAAAGGCGAATTTGATCTCCGCGATCCTCAACCAAGATATCATAATCATGAATAGACCGCAACATGCTCCACTCTCCTATCATCGCACTAACTATAGCCCTCGACTTTCTACTTAATGCGTCAGCCACCACATTTGCCTTGCTTGGATGATATTGGATAGAGAAATCATAGTCTTCCCAATACTCCATCCATCTTCGTTGTCTCAAGTTCAAGTCTTTTTGGGTGAAAATGTATTTCAAACTTTTATGATCACAAAAGACTTTAAACCTTTCTCCATACAGATAATGTCGCCAAATTTTCAAAGCATACACTACCGCAGCAAGTTCTAAATCATGGGTGGGATAATTCTGCTTGTGAGGTTTCAACTGACGAGAAGCATAGGCTAGAACCCTACCTTGTTGCATTAAGACACACCCTAATCCATCCAAGGAGGCATCATTGAATACTACATAATCAACTCCACGTTGTGCTATCACAAGAATAGGTGTTGAAGTTAATCTTTTCTTCAATTCTTGGAATGCTTGCTCACATGCATTATTCCATTTGAATCTGACTCCTTTCCTTGTTAACCTAGTCATTGGTGTAGCCAATCGAGAAAAATTCTCAACAAAACGCCGATAGTAACCTGCTAGACCCAAGAAGCTGCGTACTTCAAACACATTCTTTGGTCGTTCCCATTTCATAACTGCTTCTACTTTCGATGGATCCACTAAGATTCTTTGTCTTGACACCACATGGCCTAAAAATTTTACTTCTGATAGCCAAAATTCACATTTACTCAACTTGGCATAAAGACGATGCTCTCTCAGTGTTTGAAGTGCTATACGTAGATGTTGCCCATGTTCAACTTCAGATGAAGAATAAATAAGGATATCATCCACAAACACAATCACGAATTGGTCTAAATGAGGTCTGGAAATACGGTTCATCAAATCCACAAAAGGCAGCAGGAGCATTTGTTAGTCCAAATGGCATGACCAAAAACTCATAATGCCCATAACAGGTACGAAAAGCAGTCTTAGGTATGTCTCCTTCCTTTATTCTTAACTAATGATAACCCGAACGAAGATCTATCTTGGAAAAACAACAAGATCCTCTTAACTGGTCGAACAAATCATCGATCCTAGGTAAAGGATATTTGTTTTTCACTGTAACCCAATTTAACTGCCTGTAATCTATACATAAACGCAATGAACCATCTTTCTTCTTCACAAACAATGCTGGTGCCCCCTAGGAGAAGTACTAGGTCGGATGAATCCTTTCTCTACAATTCTTCTATTTGTAGCTTTAGCTCCCTCAACTCTGCTGGAGCCATTCGGTAAAGTGCAACTGATATGGGTGCCACACCTGGATACACCTCGATAGCAAACTCCATTTCTCTAGTTAAAGGTAACCCGGACAATTCTTCAGGAAAAACATCAGGAAAATCACTTACCACACGAGGAAGTTCAGAAACCCCTTTATTAGTCTCTTCTACTAGTATACTTGCTATCATGTTCTTAACCCCTTTCTTGTTTTGCGACCCAAGCAAAGGGTAATGCAATAATGCATATTTGTCCCCATAAAAACTAAAAACGATCCCCTTAGGCGTGTGAATTATCACTTTCTTCTTGTGACAGTCTAATATAACTCGATAAGTTGACAACCAATCCATTCCTAATATCACATCATACTCAGTGAAATCCATAAGTATCAAATCAAATGATAACCTGTGCCTATTGATCTCTAGCATACAAGAACGACATATCCTCCCAACTTCTAGAGTACTACCCATAGGTGACTCCACGTTTAATACAGAGTCCAACAAATCAGACTCTAATCCTAATGCAGATGGAAAATGGGTAGATATAAAAGAATGAGTAGCTCCAGAATCAAATAAAACACGGGCCCATGCATTAAAAACCAATAATGTACCTCCCACAATCACATCGTCTGCAGGCTCTGTCAACTGAGTCAGAGCAAAAACTCGTCCCTGAGTCATCTGTCCCTGATATCTATTGCTCTAAGATGATCTTTGAGGCCTAATAGATTGAGAAGAAGCTGCCTGAGACCTCTGAGATGTTTGATACATATTACGTCCCTGAAACGGTGGTCTAAACTGTGACTCTGACCCTTGTCGAGGAGTCAGTTGGGTCTGACTAGTGACACTCTGAAGACCTCTCATCCCTGCTGGACAATCCTGTTGAATTTGATCATATTGTCCGCATCTATAACATCTGGGACACTGACGTCGCAAATGACATAGTTTCCCACACCATAACAAACTTTCTGACTTTGTGAAGATCCACTTGACATGTACCCTTGAGATTGCAGTTGCTGAGACTGATAATTAAAGGAAGGCCTACTAGAATGAGTTCTCTGTCTCATAGCTGAACGATCATGCTGTCTCATTCCTCTAGAAAGTATGCCAATACCCCCCACTCTGTGACTCTGAGAAATCTCCTATTCTGTAACTAAGGCAGTCTCCACCACATCAGCATATGTCATCAATCTACATACTACAACTGAGGGTCTGATGTCATCTCTCAGTCCCTTTTGAAATCTCAGAGCCTTGCTAGCCTCATCTGCAACCAAACCAGGTGCAAAATGGGGTAAGGCAGCAAATCGTGCCTCATATTGTTGCACTGTCATATTCCCTTGTGTCAAGTATATAAACTCATTTTCCTTCTAATCAAGAAAAACTGTAGGAAAATATTTGTCTAGAAAAGCAGTAGAGAAATCTCTCCATGTAAGGATGTTTATTTCTCTAATACGCTCAACAGATGTCCACCACTGTAATGCCTCTCCTATCAACAAGTGAGTTGCCACCCTAACCCGTAAATCTTCTTCAACTTGCAAAAGATTAAAGAGGCGCTCAACTCGTATAAGCCAGTCTTCTGCAACATTCGGATCGGGCTAGCTCCCCATTAAAAATAAGTGGATTTGACGTTGGACCTCTCTAAGTGCATTCTTCATTCGATCGTCGACACCTGACACTAATATGGTTAAAGTGGTAGTGGGGGATTAGCAGGAAGAGTATCTCTAACTGTGTTTACCATTGTTTCTGCGAATGTATTGGCCACATCTCTCATAGCTCTGTAAAACTCCGACCTCTCTCCACCCTCAGGTTGGAACTCGAAGCACCTCGCGTATGAGAACTCATTATCTAATTTTATCAATGGCAAAAACATAAGTGGCAGAATTCTATAACATATGGAACAGAAAAATAACAACAAATATTCAAGGCACATGCAAGCATACAAGACACAACTATACCCCTCCCAAACCATCTACATCCTTTTTCGAGGTCCGCAGTAAAGCCTAGGCTCTGATACCACTCTGTCACGCCCTACCATCTCTTATTTAGAGATTTTATAGGTGATTGATTAAGACAATAATAAAAAGACTTCAAAATATCCCCCTCAACTTTCTTTTTTTTTTTTATAAATACATATCACATGAATCCATTACAACATCTGACTATTTGTTCAAAATAAATTATATATACATTGATGAACAACTCAATACATAAGTTGATAATCACATAACAAAATTTCCTATGACGACCTAGGCTAGTCAAATCGTTTTCCAAATTCATCGCATGCATGTAGACGCCAGACTCCCTAGGAAAACTCTGGAACACCACTAGTATGAACATCTTTTTGTGTACCTGTGGAGGGAGGGGGTGAGCATATAGCCCAATAGGAAAGATTCTAACATTTTACTAAAGCACAAGCATTCAACAGTTACTCAATTACATAGTTACCCAACCAATAATAATAAGTCAAGCAATTATTTTCATTAGCACATCAAGTTTATATTCGTGTTCCCCTTGGATCCGTATACAAAACGGCCCATCCAAGGTCTAACACATCACGTTATTATATTCGTGTTCCTCTTGGATCCGTATACAAAACGGCCTATCCAAGGTCCAACACTAAGAATTTCATATCTGCATTCTCCTTAGATCCGTATTCAAAACGGCCCATCCAAGGTCCAATGCATACACTTACAACCTTTCAATATAATTTCTAAAATAAATCTCAAGAAAATACAATTTGTATGAAAAATCGAGGACTTTCAGGAAGTGTGCACACAGTTCGAGCCAATTCTGTAATTTTGCTCGACACTCGACACTGTGATTCCGCTCAACACTTGACACTCGACACTCACACTTGCACTTCGAGTCATGCATGCCACACGTGACACTATTCACTCGACACTCAGTACCAGACACTCAACACTCAACACCACCCACCCAACACTTACACATGCATGTCGAGTCGTGCATGCAACACGCGACACTATCTTGGCAGCAGACACTCGACACTCGACATGTGCACAACCGACACTCGACACACGTCACTTGACACTAAGCAGCAGCCATCGACACTCGACATATTCACACCCGACACTCGACTCATGCCACTGGACACTAAGCAGCATCCACTCGACACTCGACATGTTCACACCCGACACTCGACTCATGCCACTCGACACTCGACATGTAAGTGTCGACTAGTGTCGGATGAAATGTCAGTCTCTGCATACAGAGTTGTGAACCTATACGAATATGTTAGTTGAATCACCTCATTTCCAGATTTCGACCTCCAATTTCAAAAATTCACCAAAAATTCATTTTAACTCCAAATTCAATGAAATCAGTGCTATTTAAAGCTTCATATATTTATTTTTCTAAACAAATGAAAAATCATATTCACAATCCAGAAAAATGCGGCAGCTCAAATAACACAGAACAGTCACATGAACTACAACTCCCCTCAAGAACAACCTCTACTTCACTTCATAAGCACTTAAATTTTCACACATAATTCATCCTCCAAGCAACAAAACAACCAATTTACAACAAGTAGTTTCACACATAATTCATCCTCTAAGCAACAAAACAATCAATTTACAATAAGTCACATGCATAACAAACCAATATCAATCAAAACAACAAAATACATAACACGATGTAAGTATAGTGTTAGAAAATCTCTACTTGATTTCCAAGCTTATACACCTCTTTGATTTTTTTCCTCCTTTCCTCTCTTTTTCTTCCTTCTCTTTTTCTTCTTCTCCTTCTTCTCTTTTCCTCTCCCTATAACCATAAGACTCTTTTTCTTTTTCTTTTTTCTATCTCTCCATTCCAGAAAAATCCTCTTATATATATATATACACACAAGGCCTGAATTCATGGGCCTAAGTCCACTAACTTTCCAACCCACTTAATCCTTAGACATGGTTTCTAAATTTTTGTAATATATAAATGTATACATATTTATTTTCTTTTGAAACTCTACAACTGCACATTTTATTGTGACGATCTAGGCTAGGGCCTACTACCCCGTCCCGATCCCACTGCCGGTCTGAACCCAATCGCACAGTAAACCGTATTATCCTCTATTGGGCAGTTGCTCAAATGGTACTCATGATGAACCGCGTGAGCCTTTGTGGTGGAGGTCTCGGGTTCGAGTGGGGGACGCGTCCTTCAGGAACAAAACCTTGAGGGATGAGGCCCAATAGAGGACAATACGGTTTACTGTGCGATTGGGTTCAAATCGGCAGTGGGACCGGAACGGGGTAGTAGGCCCTGGCCCAGATCGTCACAAATTTAATAAAAAAAGATAATCCAACTTTAATTGCTACATAATAAAGATATAGGGCCAGTTGGAGGTTGCTATTTTCTGCAGCAACAACAACCTAGGGGTGTTTAGGATTGCTTCTCAACTGCTTTTGAAAAGTAAAGCAGCTTTTAAAGGTTTACTTATCAAACACCCTCCTTTTTTTTTTAAGTTGATTTTTTCTACAACAAAATAGAAGCTGTCTATTTTCACAACAATAGCAATCCCAAACTAGCCCATAGTCAAACTTGTGACATTTTTTGGTAGATTAATTAAAGTTCACAACATACCATTTGCCCAATCCCAATACTAGATATAAATTTTAGTCCACATATCAGTACTATACCTTTCTTATGGAGCTCACATTTTCCCTCTTCCATCCTTCTCCCCTTTCTTCTATTTCTCTTCACATTGTTGAAAATCCAAATGTGCCTCCAAGGCTATCTAAATTACCTTTCATTGGAAATTTTCACCAGCTTCTTGGTCGTCTACCCCATCATACACTGAGAGTAACTTGGAGAAGTTTAAGGGGATGAAACAAAACATCATCTATAAGTTTATGGAGACATTGGATTGTACTATAATTTGATTTGAGTGATCTAAAAAAAAAAAAAACTGATTCATTAAAGAAAGACTGAGATTGGATCTCAAATTGGATATTTAGAAAAATGAGATATTAGATTGTAGTGCAATTTTATTTGGGTGATAAAAAAAAATTATTTAAGGGAGATTGAGTTTGGATCCCAAATTGAGTATTCAAAGAAGAAAAAAAAAAAGATTCATTAAAAGAGATTAAGTTAAAAATATTGGAACTTGATTTGGATAATCAAAAGGAGAAAAAAGTCATCTACTCATTAAATCAATGTTTGGAATGGGTTGAAATTTTTTTTCTCGTCTGAATCATTTCCTATTAGATTAAGCAAAGGTTCGCATTGGTATTCGAATTGGTTTACAGGTATATATTAGATATTTAAATTTTGTAAGGTATGTTTAGGAAATTATGATGTGGTTAAAATATAGAATACTAACTTTTTTTTTTATAAACATAACATATAAACTGAAGTTGCATGTAATGATTAGGGTGAATATAAAAAGTTTAAAACATTAACTAAGCTTGATCAGACCTGACAACAGGTCAGGTTAGAGCGATTGCGATTTTATGTCGTTTTATATTCGTATTGTGTTAAATTATTTTAATCTAAATTTGATTTGTTAATTTTATTGGGTCTAAATCTTGAAAGCTAAACCCAATTTTTAACTTAACATGTTACCTGAATCTAACCCATTTAACACTTTTTTTATTTTAAAGTTAGACAACAATATATGTAACACGATTTGTACAAATTCTAAACATAAATAGAACTAATAATTTATACATTTAATATCTAACAAATATTTTGAAATATTTTGAAATATCCAAATTTAATATAATGTGAAAAAAAATAAATTTTTGTATCCAACATCATTCAAACGTTCATCTAAAGCATATTTAAGACAAACAATTAAAAATGTTTAATTGTTGAACGATTACTGAAAATGAAGTAGGACATTCTACAAGTTTATTCCTTATATTCTCATCAAAATTTCATACTTATATACACCTATATTTTATTATATTTTTTGTCTTATTATATTTTATTTATGTATCATAAACAAATTTACTAAATTATCATTAATATTAACGGGTTAAACGGGTGAAACGAATTTTTATAAGATAAACCTAAATATGGTTCAATATCATATGGGTTTATAAGATAAACTCAAGTGCGATTTCTTAGGAATGGATAGAGTTGGCAAGAGTAAATTTTTTAAATAATAGAAGCATGATCACTGCCTATTTTATACTATATTGGTATATTGGTGTTTGCTCGGCTTGATTGGTTGATTTCCTTTTGAAATTTTTCATTGTAACCAGTTTTTAAAGCTGTTTGTGAAAATTAAATTATTTTTCATTGGTCTTAGAATTGTATTATCAAAAAAAAAAAAATGAGGTAACTGATTATATATAAAAATTAAATTTAACATAGCTTTATAGAACAATGATAGTATGAGCATCATATAATTAAATGGAAAATGTTTATATATCTTCGCATCTTCAGACGGATCTCCATCTAAACTTCCTTCCCTCGATTATATCTTCTTCTTTTTTTGGTTATTTCCATTTTTTTCAGCTTGAAAGAAGCGGGACAAAGATCTACTGAGTATCCATCCGCTATTATCATGCAGGTGGAGCTTGGGTGTCTGAATGACAGTCATTCGTATCAAAGGTGAGTATTCTTTTCTTTTCTTTTTTAATTGTTTGGCATTATTATTAATGTTTTTAATTTATATGTTCTGAGAGATATCCTAAATTTTTGCTTGTGTTTGTTTCCAGAAATGTCGGGTGTCTTCTTGGTTTGCCCAGATGTATGTATAGATTTTGAGACAAAAGATTATGATGGTAAGATTTTAGGAAGAAGTATTCAGTATTTGATTCTGGTAATGAGATTGTAGCATTTTCTTGAAAATTCTTTGGTTCGAATTTAGAAATAAGTCTTAAGATGTAAGAAATAACATCTTATTAAAAAAATTGTGTTCATTGTTTTATTTTTTATTTGCAGGGCAGCCTTTCAATAACGACCAAGCAGTTCCTTATACCATAAGTACCATGTGAAATGGGTAAATAACACTACAATCAAGGGTAGATAAGATATGTTATGTATGTAATAATCGATAATTTAATTTGATAAAAGTCAATTTTATATCAAATAATTGATAAATATTATACTTCATCATTATGGAAAACTAATAATAGTGTTAGTAGTCATCAATAAATTAATATAATAGTCTGAACAAAATTGCATGCTGTATAACCAATATTAAGAGAATAGGCTTAATTTATAAGTTAGTGATATAATCACCTTTTAACTTTAATGATTATAATTTAGTGATAATAACAGCTAAATTGATGTAGTGTAATGTACTACAATACATATGAAAAAAAATCTAACTTATGAATGGTCGCTAAAATTATAATTTATTAGTTGGTATAATGTAGCTTGGCTATTGTTAAAATATTTGTTCTAATTCAAATATCTTAAGAAAATTAATTGCTTTATTAAATCCTCTTTAATTTGTTTCTCTAAGATAATGTATACATGCATAGTTATTTTACTTTATTTAAAACCTATTAAAAATGATGTTATTTTTTTTTTTGGCTTTTGGCTATGCATGTTACCGAACCTTTGGTTGTAGAAGCAAGCGGCAAGAAGATAAAGTTTAAAAACCTCTCAAATGCTTTTTCCTCTTTTCGTACTTTCTTGGAAACATTTTTATTTATTTATCTTGAAAACATCGTAAAGAAGCTTTTGTTGGTGCTTGAAGCGGGTTCGCTACAAATTGCCGTTTGCAATCCTCGAGATAAAGCGCTGCCAATCTTGTTACACCAAATTACTTATCTCGACGGGGAGAAATGGATAGCCTTTTGTCGTGTGGATAATTTTATGCACTGATAATTGTTTGAGCTGTATTTCTTCTGCTTTATTGTATATTTTAATTCAAGTAATATTTGCTACTTCTGTGAGCTAATACATTACTATTGTTGATGCACGATTTCCAGAAGGCCGGGGAGCGGGTCGGAGCTCGGGTGTTACGTCGGGTCCAGTCCTGCGATCACAGAGAAACAGTCAGGGTGCCGGCGGTGGTGTGGCGGTGACCCTCCGACGCTCAAGTCAGTTTCCGGCACTCCGGAATTTTCTGGGAGAATTTCCTAGAGAGAGAAGCTCTCAAAAGTAAAGGAAATCTAGAGAGAGAATAAGTTCAGAAAAGTGTGCATACCTTGAGTAATATTTCGGAGGGTTTATATAGGGGTCAAGATGGATCATTGTGGGACCCAGATAGTAAGCCCAGATGATGGGCTTCAGTAATGGGCTTACTGAATTAGGAATAATTAGGCCCAGATGATGGGCTTCAGTAATGGGCTTACTGAATTAGAAATAACTAGGCCCAGATGATGGGCTTCAGTAATGGGCTTACTGGATTAGGAATAACTAGGCCCAGATAATGGGCTTCAGTAATGGGCTTACTGAATTAGAAATAACTAGGCCCAGATGATGCGCTTCAGTAATGGGCTTACTGAATTAGAAATAATTGAGGCCCAATTTAGTTATGGCCATAACAGTAGTCCCCCCAGGCCCAAGTCGACTAACGGGTCGACGTAGGGGCTATTTAGCTATTCTGGGCTATAATTTAAATGTGTTGAGGGGCCAGCCCAAAAGATGTGATTCATTAAACCCTAAATTGGTGCTCTATATAAGACACAAGTGCTGGGGAGTAGGGTTTACTCAAAAATAGGAGAGAGCACCCTGGAGGCAAGCAGTGCAAGTGATCCCAGCAACCAGGAGTCCTCAATCTGAGCAGAATTTTCCAACCGCCACAAGTAGGCACTTTTTTTTTTTTGCGTACACACTTTTAGAATGCATGAATTAGGTTTAATTTTTCAATGCAAAAATTCTGTACGGATCATGCCCTGCGTGTGTGTGTACGTGATTTGTGTGAGAATATGAAAACGTTTGCATGTGTTTTCCCTCGCGGGTTTGTGTGTGAAAGAAGAAGAAACATGAATGAGTATTCGGGCATGAAGGGAGAAAAGTGAGAATGTATGAGGGAAGGGGTGTATTCGGGCATGCCGTGAGGGCCTGGGCGCACAGCAAGCTCGCGCGCACTGTGGCCTGCATGCGTGCGCGCTGTGGCGCGCTGTGAGTGTTGCCTGGGCGTGTTGCCTGGGCGCGCTGGGCGTGCTGCCTGGGCGCGCTGGGCGTGCTGCCTGGGCGAGCTGGCAGTGCTGCCTGGGCGCGCTGGCCGTGCCTCCTGGGCGCGCTGGCCGTGCTGCCTGGACGCGCTGGGCGTGCTGCCTGGGCGTGCTGGGCGTGCTGCCTGGGCGTGCTGCCTGGGCGCGCGGCCTGAGCGCGCTGGGCGTGCTACCTGGGCGCGCTGCCTGGGCGTGCTGCCTGGGCGCGCAGGGGCGAGCGGCGAGGAGCGAGCCTGGTGCACAGGGGCGAGCGGCGAGGAGCGAGCCTGGTGCGCAGGGGCGAGCGGCGAGGGGCGAACCTGGGCTGCTCGCGTGAGCGCTGGGCGCTGGGCTGCTCGCGTGCACGCTGGGCGCCGGGCTGCTCGCATGCGCGCTGGGCGGCTCGCGTGCGTGCTGGGCGCTGGGAGGCGGCGAGCTCCCGGAGATGGGGCTGCGCTGCATGCTGCATGCAGCGTTTATACGTCCAAGGACGTCTTGGAGGAAATTCAAATATGTGCGAGGGCGTGCCAGCAATTTTTGAAATTTGATTTTATAACTTTGGGGGTGTTGCTGAAAAATTTCAAAACTTTTACTTAAAATACGGGGGTGCTTCTGAAAAGTTTCAAAACTTTTAAAAATTCGTGGGGGTGTTTCTGAAAAATTTCAAAACTTTTTTTTTATTCCTATGGAGTGTTTCCGCGAAATTTCAAACTTCAATTTTTTTTCTCCGCGGGGGTGTTTCCGTGAATTTTCAAACTTCATTTTTTTTCTCCAGGGGTGTTTCCGCGAATTTTTCAAACTTCAATATTTTTCTTCCGCGGGGGTGTTTCCGCGAATTTTTAAACCTTTATTTTTTTCCTCCGCGGGCGTGCTTCCGCGGATTTTCAGACTTGAATAATTTTTCCCTCCGCGGGCGTGCTTCCACGGATTTTCAGACTTGAATAATTTTTCCTCCGCGGGCGTGCTTCCGCGGATTTTCAAGCTTTAATATTTTTTCCTCCGCGGGCATGCTTCCGCGGATTTTCGGACTTGAATATTTTTCCCTCCGGGGGCGTGCTTCTGCGGATTTTCAGACTTGAATAATTTTTCCTCCGCGGGCGTGCTTCCGCGGATTTTCAAGCTTTAATATTTTTTCCTCCACGGGCGTGCTTCCGCGGATTTTCAGGCTTTAATATTTTTTTTTCCTCCGCGGGTGTGCTTCCGCGGATTTTCAGACTTGAATAATTTTTCCTCCGCGGGCGTGCTTCCGCGGATTTTCAGACTTGAATAATTTTTCCTCCGCGGGCGTGCTTCCGCGGATTTTCAAGCTTTAATATTTTTTCCTCCGCGGGCGTGCTTCCGCGGATTTTCAGACTTGAATAATTTTTCCTCCGCGGGCGTGCTTCCGCGGATTTTCAAGCTTTAATATTTTTTCCTCCGCGGGCATGCTTCCGCGGATTTTCGGACTTGAATAATTTTTCCCTCCGGAGGCGTGCTTCCGCGGATTTTCAGACTTGAATAATTTTTCCTATGCGGGCGTGCTTCCGCGGATTTTCAAGCTTTAATATTTTTTCCTCCGCGGGCATGCTTTCGCGGATTTTCAGACTTGAATAATTTTTCCTCTGCGGGCGTGCTTCCGCGGATTTTCAGGCTTTAATATTTTTTTTCCTCCGCGGGCGTGCTTCCGGATTTTCAGACTTGAATAATTTTTCCCTCCGCAAGTGTGCTTCCGCGGATTTTCAAGATTTAATGTTTTTTCCTCCGCGGGCGTGCTTCCGCGGATTTTCAGACTTTAATATTTTTTCCTCCGCGGGCGTGCTTCCGCGGATTTTTAGACTTGAATAATTTTTCCTACGCGGGCGTGCTTCCGCGGATTTGCCAATGTGAGGATTCAGAAGGCTTATATCGAGCTCCAGGCCTGGAAAAAAGGCCATGTACTCTGACCCTTTTAACACAACTGCAAATTGGGTTGGAGCAGATGTCTACTCACATAAGGGTGTGTTCTGTGCCCCAGTCCAGGATGACCCGCAAATGCTCGTTGTTGCTGGCATTGACCTCAACCATGCTGACATTGCCGGGTACCTCCCAGCTGAGTTGGGGCTGTGTACTGACCTCGGCTTGTTCCACATTAGCTCAAACAGGTTTTGTGGGATGATTCCAAGGAGCTTTGAAAACCTGAAACTAATGCTTGAGTTTGATATCAGCAACAATCGGTTTGTTGGTTATTTCCCAGAAGTAGTTCTGTATTGGAAATTCCTCATTTATCTTGACATCCGCTGCAATAACTTCGAGGGTGAGCTGCCACCACCACTGTTTGAATTGCCACTTGATAGGTAGTTCTTGAATGACAACAGCTTCCCGTCGTGCATTCCTGATATTCTTGAGAGCTCGACACTGACTGTTGTGACATTTGCACATGATAACTTTACGGGTCCAATTAGTTCCTGAATAATTAAATCGTCCCTACGTCGACCCGTTAGTCGACTTGGGCCTGGGGGGACTACTGTTATGGCCATAACAGTATTGGGCCTCAATTATTTCTAATTCAGTAAGCCCATTACTGAAGCCCAGCATCTGAGCCTAGTTATTTCTAATTCAGTAAGCCCATTACTTAAGCCCAGATACTTATTTCTAATTCAGTAAGCCCATTACTGAAGCCCATCATCTGGGCCTAGTTAATTCTAATTCAGTAAGCCCATTACTGAAGCTCATTATCTGGGCCTGTTATCTGGGTCCCACAATGACCCATCTCGACTCTTATATAAACCTTCCGAAATATTACTCAAGGTATGCACACTTTTCTGAACTTATTATCTCTCTAGATTTCCTTCACTTTTGAGAGCTTCTCTCTCTAGGAAATTCTCCCAGAAAATTTCGGAGTGCCGGAAACTGACTTGAGCGTCGGAGGGTCACCGCCGGCACCCCTGACTGTTTCTCTGTGATCGCAGGACTGGACCCGACGCAACACCCGAGCTCCGACCCGCTCCCCGACCGTTCGGAAATCGTGCATCAACAGTTGGCGCCGTCTGTGGGAACGACAATTTAAGCCTCTTTTAGTTGTTGCTCCCATCCAAACATACTCAAACACATCATGAGTCACGAATCTCAACACTCGACCTCTCTAGAGGTTGACGAAGAAATCGAGGTAGAAGCACCTCCCCAACGCCGAAGGGTAGTTGATACCAGGGAGAGCATTGGTTATATCCTCTGGGGTGGGGCCTAACCTCAGGCAACCCCGACTCCCACTTAGAAGACCGAAGAAGGGTAAGACAAATCGGTTAACTACCATGGAACATACCATGCAGAATTTCAGTGAACAGATGAATCGTATGGTGACTGTGTTCAATCAAGCATTGGGACAAAGTGCTCAGCAGGTTGCAAACACTGCTGGAAATAACCTAATGAGTGCCATGGTAATACCAAATGTCCAGACGGATGTTGGTGAACGTCCTGATTTAGTCGCCCAGACTACTGGATTGCCTCGCCATCAGCTCATTCAATCGAATCTTCCCCATCCTATTGTTCAAGGAGGGGATGTTCATCCACAGATTCTCTCTCCCTTGCATATCGTATCTGCACAACGGTTAGCTGCAGTAGACCTCCGACACTCTCTGAACAACAAGCGCCATACAAGCATTGAGCAGATACCGAGAGGAAGTAATGTTGATCAGCCCGCCTATTCCTATCATGGTCCTTACGCTCCAGGACGTGATTATCAGCCCAAAAGAAATCGCCTCAGCTCACCACCTAGAGTTAAGAATCATCGCCCAGATGATTCCCCAATGGATGTCTCGGAAGAGGGGACATCAGACAATCATTATGCAGAATTCAAACGAGAAATGGATGAAAAAATCCATAAGCTGGAGAGGTTAATTAAGCGTTCAAGAGGAGAAAAAGATGGTCGTCTGCAATGGGAGTCACCCTTTGCTGAAGATATTTTAAGGGAAAGATACCCATACGGATTCTGAATGCCACAACTCGAGCTTTACCAAGGGACAACGGACCCCCGGGAGCATTTAGACTCTTTTGTTTCTCATATGGAGATACAAGGAGTCTCAGGGGGAATCATGTGCAGAGCCTTTTCTCTTACCCTTAGAGGATCAGCTAAGCAATGGTATAGAAGGCTACCAGCTGCATCCATCTCCAGCTTTGATGAGTTTGCCCGTAGTTTTCTTACGCATTTTAGCAATATGAAAACAAGAAGTCGACCAACGCAAAGCCTTCTTTCAATCAAGCAGGGTCGTAATGAATCTCTCCGTGCATTTTTAGATAGATATCAGCGGGAGGTTGCCCGAGTGGATCTATTTCATGATGGTTACGCTATGCAAGGCTTGGTTCAAGGAATTAGAGGGGAGCTCCCTCTAGCATGGGAATTCTCCGTCAACCTCCCACGTACGTATCAAGAAGCATTAACAAGGGTTTCTAGTCATGCTGATGCAGAGGAAATTTTTCAAGCAAATTACCCTGGGCAAACTCCGGTGGTACCTAATTCCTCACGCACAGATAGACGACCGTATGATAATCATAGAGGAGAACCTCATGATAGAAATCGTAGATCAGTTTCGGATCGACGCTCTGCGCGAGACACAGTCAGAAATGATCGCTTCCTGTTACAAGGGTCATCCACCCGACCCCGCCACGAGCATCATGACCAACCTCAGGAGGAGTACCGTACATTCACATTGCTTACTATGCCACAGCAGGATATGCTGAAGGAAATCAAGGATAAAGGTCTGCTGAAAGAACCTGCCCCCCTACAGTCGAATCCAAAAACAAGAGACAAGCGAAAGTATTATCATTTCCACCAGGCTCAGGGTCATAATACTACTGACTGTTTCAAACTGAGGAGGCAAATCGAGGGTCTTATTAAGGATGGCCAGCTACAAGAATACATCTATAGGCCTCCTGAACCTTCCAACAAAAATGACAAAGGGAAGGAACCATTGGAAGAAGTAGTCACAATCTTTGGGGGAGTAGTGGCTGGTTCGAGCTCCCAAGCCCGAAGGCACCTGGCTAGGCAAGCGAGATACGACCTCCCTCACCACGAGGTCAACCTGACAGCCTCTTTCACCAATGTAGGAGATCATGATGTTATCTCCTTTTCATCACAAGATGCGCAGGGTATCCATCATCCACATTGTGATGCCTTGGTCCTCACAGTGATAGTGGCCAATAAGAGGCTACGAAGAGTGTTGATTGACAACGGAAGCTCGGCTGACATAATGTCGTTGGATACATTCGATCGATTGGGTCTCAACCGTAGAGATATGAGAGGCATCCAAACTTCCTTGATAGGATTCATTGGAGGAAAAGTCATTCCCGAGGGAGTGATTTCGTTACCAGTAACCTTGGGAGAAGGCTCCCTACAGACAACCAGGATGGTGAACTTTCTCGTAGTGGATCATTCGTGTGTTTATAACGCCATTCTTGGACAGCCATCACTTTATGACTTCAAAGCCGTGATGGGTATCTATCACCATGTCTTGAAATTTCCAACACCCACAGGGATAGGAGAGGTTAGAGGTGAACAGCGAGCCTCTCGAGAGTGCTACAACATGGCTTTTAAAGAGAAGGCACATAAGCTGATGATAATTCGAGGAGAACCTTCCGTGGGCATAAGCTAAGTGGGCAAGTACTACGAAGTACTCGAGACCCCACCGATGGGGCATTGGGGCCCAACTGGGAAGGTCCATACCAAGTCAAAGCAGTCATCTGACAAGGCACCTATAGACTGGTCACCATGGATGGAAGGTCGCTCCGTCATCCATGGAATATTGAGCACTTGAAGAGGTACTACCTGTAATCTCTCTATACGTGCAATAACTCCGCCCAGGAGCTTATGCATGTGTAACAACTCCCATAGGGAGACCAATAAAGAGATTATCAATAAAGTGTTCAGTTTATTCAGAATTCTTGTGACTACACCTCCTTCAAACACATGTATGACCAAATTGCAATGAGATGGAACAAGTAATAGAATACAACACCAGAAAGAAAAAAAAAATTTTCTTAGTGTTCTTATTATTTCAAAGTTGGTTGAGGGATGTCACACATCCTCACCTAGTACATTGAACTGAAAGTAAAGACAGTAAAAGATAAAGTCAAGGCGTGGAGAGCAGCCTTGATATGATTATTCCCCATGAATAAGCATCTACCTAGTTGGAAGAATTCCAACTATCTCTAAGAAGTGGCCTCATCACCTCCTTCTTCGTCTGAAGACGATGAGGTAGAGTCGCCTTGCTTGGCCTCCCAGGCTGCTGTGTCCAATGTCGACTCATAATCCTCGTCTTTAAGGATGAGGCGGCGGAATTGCTCAGGATCGGAGTCTGCTGTAGGGATAGACTCTTCCACCAAGTTTAACTCCTCGGCTATGGGTGACTGGTCAATCTCTGGGTGGCGGTCATGGAACCATCTATGCACCCCATTGACTCCCTCAATATAGGAGTGTTCCATAGCTTGCTGGTAGACACGACCCCTACGGAAGCGAGCGACTGCTTTGTCAATCCTACTTTGCTCAGCAGCAGCTCTCTCTCGAAGCTCTCAGCCAAAGTCATTGGCCCTCTTATGCTGGATAGCTGCCTCCTTCTTGGCTTCGGACAAGTCCGCCTTCATTCTGCCCATCTGTTCCTTCATCTCTGCTATTCTTCTTTCCGTTTCGGTTAAGTTGTCAAGGCAGACTAGATGCTTCACCTTCCAGTCGTCAACCTCAGAAGTGAGATGGTTAACCTCCTTGAGGAGGTTGGTATTGGTAGACTCTCCTTGAGCTAAGGGTCCTGTCGCCTACAGAAAGAAAGGCAAAGAGAGGGAAGGAGTTAAGGCATGACTTTCAAAAGTATAAAAAAAAAAAGGGGGAAGAAAGGGTCTCAGTGAAGCCTAACCTGAAGGATGATGCCCATCCCGACAGCGATCGCGTCAAAGTATGTGAGTTTTACACTTTCTGGAAAGACATTGGTAGGCATGAGGCGTGCAGCATTTTGAGACAATTCCCGAAGGTAGTCTCCACATGTTGAGCCACTCTGAAAGCCCGTACTATCAAAGGTAAAACGCTTGGGTAGCTGAGAGGCTGAGGGTAACCTGCTCCCAGTAGGCTGAGAGGTTGCCACTTCACCTGCAGGCTGAACGTAGGCAGACCTTTCAAGAACCGGCTTCCGTACGGGAATCTCCTTATGGCCACTAGCTTTCCTCTTCGGGGGTCCAAGAGTTGGAGGACTCTCGCTCCGTTTCTTCTGGGAAGAACTAGGTCTGTCATGAGTGAAGGGCTTAAGCGGCATCTTGGCTACAAGTTGAGCGAACTGCTTCTTGGTAGGATGCAAAGGAAATAGTCCTGCGTGAAAATAAAGCTGGTAAGACAACAAACACATGCTTGATGAAGTAAGATCAGAAAGTAACGATCAAGTTTACCTTCCGAAGGAATTGGAGGTGATAAGCCAAGACGAGCCAATTGCTCCCGATCAGTGAGGTTGTTCACGTTCTTCGAGTCCACGGGTAACTTGAGCACCACTTGCAAGTCGTCTCTCTCTTTCTGAGATAACAGCGGCCGTTTGGTCCAAGGAGCTACAATAATAAAAAAAATGTGTCAGTTGATCAAGAGTTGTTATAACAACGGCGGATAGGGTGTCATTATAATAGGGTACCACAAACACCAAAACGCCTCCTGATCTTCAACTTCTCCCCCTTTGGACGAGCACCTTCTTGGTACTTCCAACTGCCACCACACCAGAATTGCTTATACTTCCATTCTTTCACATGGGAGGGAATGCCAAAAAGGCGGTTGGGATCATCCGTCTTCCCTCGCTGGGATATATAGTAGTAACCCGTCTTCTCACCATTCGGTGGGTGAATAGCAAAAATATGCTTAACATGGTTGGTGGTAGGGTCACCAAGGCCGGCGCTTCTGAATAAACTTTGGAAAGCTATCAGAAGCCTCCACCCATTGGCCGACAGTTGGGTA